>NW_027019762.1:1140194-1208507 GCF_013076305.1 Rhopilema esculentum
TTCAAGGCAAATGAAATCTTTGATCATAAAAGCCATTTGACTCTCAATCATTCCAGTATGAGACTGACCCAGGGCAGTTGGTTGCTAAATTTCAAAGACGCTTGCAAACCTTAGGCCCAATTCAGAGTGTGATGGTGAAAATTGTTTAACCATGTCCACTTAAGGGAATTACCTAGAGATCCATTCAAAAGGCGCTTTTGAGGCAATCTTCATTTGAAATTCTAGCGAAAAGCAATAAAATTTTAATTCTATTAACAGATCCTGTCATTGGATAAGATTCTAATGCTTCAAATCAAGGAAAATTCTTCTCACACCTTCACGGAAATTGGCGGTCGCTACTTTGCTGCCCAGGTCAACCCGGCCCGGTGCTGCTGTATCATATCACGTTCCTTTATTAGATACTATTCATAGGCTCGGGTAACTTAGCTAAATGTTTAAAGGCGTAAGAGACATCGGTACTGGGATGGTTGCAGTTCCTCTAATCAAGCAAAATCTATCGCATATCAATTGTCAGACTGCATTTGGGCAGCTCTATCTCAATACAGCAATAATATTCGGGCAATAATATCTTTATTGGTTCTTATTAAGCTCCAATCCACCGTCATCAACGTGTAGCATTTGCTAAACACATGTCAATGTTGTCACTGCAAGGTCGTTTTTAGTTTTTTTTATGGCACAAAAAAGGTCATTCAATATATTGTGTCGGCGAATTAAAAATGATTTATACATTTTCAGAGTTTTTAAGGAAAATTGGCTGTTTCTCATAGAGCACCATAGACTTTCGTAGACTAGGCAATCAGTTAAAAATTTGTTCCCAAGCTTTTTCATTAATATTATTCAAATATTAAATAGATATTAAAATATTATTTAATGAAAAGTCGAATAATTTTTTGGATATATTGTTGACAGAAAATCGTTTTGAAATGGAAGAGGTTTTTCAAGAATCAACTCGAAGTCATTATTTCAGAGGTCTTCAAGAATCAATCTCGAGTTGATCGTGCCGTTAATTTGGTTGCAGCAGGATATCTTTGCCATAATTGTTTTCATTGCAAAAAATTTCTTTAGGGTCAAGTATCAACAATTCAGCTAAGTGTCTTTAATATTTTTAGATCTGAGATAAATTTTTAGGGGCTCAAAAAAAACCAGTTTGTAATTCAGATATCTACAGATGAGCACAATCGCATTAGCGACGCAACTAAAAGAAAAACTGATAACTTTTTTAATGGCATCTTTATTTCAAATATGTGACGAATGAGCAGAGGGTATTGCAACAGATTGAAAATTGCAAATATTTAATAATAGGGGCAATTTTTATGCACGAAAGCAGAAAGTTCTTTCTTATGCTTTTCAGCTTGATAAAATTGTCAAATTACAGAATAATTAAATATTGTATCAATATCAGATTTGAAGATAGCATGGGATGACAGAAGCGTAGCATACTAAAGTACTTTTCCTCTGACACACTGCAAAGTATGCACATCGTGTCATATCCAGGTGCCGATTGAAAGTAAAGTAATAAAAATAGTGACACGTTTGATTGGTTTCTTGTTTTTGATCAATCGACAAAGGATTAGTAGATTGTTTTGACATAAATACATCAAAGTAATGTAAACTATTTTGGAATGAAGGATAAAATCCAACTGATGGTAACCTCACGCATTGCACAATGTAACTAGCACCAATCAAAATAGGTATTGAAAAATTATACAATCTGCACTTTTCACAAAGAATTTGATCTAAGAAGGATTGTTTAACTTTACAAAGATAAATGATAGTTTTCCAAAACACTAATAGTGTGCTTAATATAAAATTATACATAATTTATAAGTATATAAGTATTGATACAGCAACTTATATCATATACATAGGAGTCGATAAGTACATAGTGAAACACTTTGGTGCATTAAAAATGAGCCAATAATAGCTATGTTGATAAGTTAATCAAATACCTCTACCTCTTTATCAAGAGATATGCATCACGATCAATAAAAGATACTAAATGCACAAAAACTTACCAATTGTAACTGGTTTCAGTGATAAGTGCAATTATCCTGGATGAGCAACGTGTCTGTGTTCAAATCGAGGTAATTCCATTTATGCATGAATATTCTTCCGTGCTACGCTGCGAGGGAGTTTGACCTCTTGCGCCTCGCTTGTAATGCCATTAAACCATTATAGCATCAAAATCGAATCAATTTGGCCTTTGCATTATCAAATGAATCAAGGTTTTATTAAAATTTTTCCAATAGAACGCCAATTTAAATATAATTCTCATTCATAATTATGCATTTGTCTTGGGTCACCAAAAACCTACGAGAAAAATGACATTGTGTGTCTAAAGAGGAGGACTTGGCGAAAGACAGACATTACGAGAAAAAGGACATGTGGATATGTGAAGTGCAAAATAAGAAAATGAGTTTATTATGTTTAAAGAACATGGGCTTGAATTCCTTCCCTAGCAGAAAGATCTAACGTTTGGAGGAAATTGATTATCATAAAAGCATTGAGAATAATTCTCAAATTATAAACCTACTTTCAGAACTGTTTCAAGTTCAATAGCAATTCTTGACTAAAAGAATTAGAGATAATGAAATAAACTTTGGGAGAAAGCCATGATAGAAAATAACCTGTCACCAAAACAACTGTGTCTACACACGCCTTGAGAGTTTCTCTCCCTTGTCCATCAACGACCACGTTGGGATGTTGTTTTGAAAGAATCTTCCATGGCATTGCAATTCTAGTGCAATTCTAGTGCCATATCGTATGCCCAAATAACCTCAATTTTTCCATCCAAGCACAAAATTTTAGCTTTTTATTCTTTTGGTATGTTTAAACATATCAATGCTTATCAGAACTTCTGGTTTTGAAGCATACTCCTGTTTAATATGAGTATCGGTAACATTGTTAAATCTATCTGAAATACTTCGACCTAACAAAATTTTGCGTGAGTTATAAAGAATAAACAGGATTAACTTAAAGAAATGGATCTTCTCGGACAGCAAAGGATTAGAGCAAATTTTATTTACAGCATACGTCCTGGGTCTCTCTAAAAACAACTGTGAACGAAGGTATGCATAGGAGCAAAAAAGGGTCTTTCAAAAAATAACGGGTTTTTTCTAAGTAAGTTTATGACTAAAGTGTTTATGTTCATTGTCAGTCAGGAAAATGCTAGAAAAATTTCTGACGCATTCCACATGTACACGGCACAAAGTACAACGCCTGACGTAATGCAGGACAACCGTCGCGTGAAATGCAATGAAAGCCAAAGAACAGCAACAGCAACAAATGTTTCAGTGACTTATCTATTTACAATATTAGCTTCAGCATTGTTTGGGGCTAAACCAGTTTTGTAGGTGATATGAGAGCTCTTGCATTGTAACAAGTGACGCCCTTGGACGATCAGAGAGAAGAAAAGACAATTTACCCTGTAAGAACCTGAACACGATACACTTTTGAGAAAAAGAGAAATTGCATGCAATTGAAAGGCAGGGTGGGGAGAGAAGCGCTTTCTCTCCTTTCATTACTACTTGTTTTGGTTTTACTCCTTAAAGGCTCCGGTACATGAGATAGTGTTGTCTTGATTGCCATCATTCAAACCTTCTTTGCATTTGCCCTTGAGCGCTCATATACATCCACAACATCCAGAATCCAATTCTCCATCACCGTAACAATTATGTGATTATGACTGTCCTTTAGCCAAACTGCAGCCTGCAAGAACTAGAATATTTACGAACTCACTTCTCGTACTCTGCCTACCAATATACGCACAACGTTTCTCAGTCATTTTGGGTAACCTATCTGAAGTTCTGAAAAACACTCTTCCTTTTTTAGTTTCAATCTTTTAGAAATGATAATAATTTCATTTGGCTTGCATGCCAGATCAGCGTCATTGTGCAATAGTTGTTGCTATTATTGTATCTTTGTTTATTTCTGGTACAAAAGGCTTTTGCGGATTCTAGTAGAGTCGTCAGGCTATTCTGAAGCACCACGTAAATAGCCTTTAGGATAAAGTCTTGAGCAGGATGATTTCACAGGCCAATATGCTACCTTTCTCGGAAATTCAAAGTAGAAAATTAATAACAGAGAAATCAACAGTGAATTAGAGGTAAGGGTAGATGTACTCTCGACAAACTTATTCATTCAATTATGATCGTTGACAAAATCTACAGAACATTAAGCAAAGAACAGTGACTATATTTTGCTGGTCACGCTAAATACAAATTTGCAAATGACAGCCTACAAGGATGCAATACGCAAATAGATGCAGACATACAATATAGAAATTACAGGCAAATGAAATGGATAGTAATGACAACCAGGGGCGTAGTACTATCAAAATAACAAGGGGGGCTCTTGCGCAAAACGCTCCGAAAAACAATAGCAAAAGTAGAAATTGGTTATTTTTCGGCATTAACAAAGGAGGCTTATCCCCCTGAGTCCCCCTAGCACTACACCCTTGAAATGACAACTTTACTTTGATAATTAATAAATTTAAAGGAAATGTAAAGAATCAATGAACAATTGAGTACAGGCAAAGGATACTTCGGCTGATATACTAGACTAATTCAGGACTTTTAATATCGCAATTTCTTGTCTCTTTATTGTTTTTATAGTCTTTCCATAGCTCCATAGTTGCTTATAATGGAACATTGAAGGCGTCACAGGCAACAGTATTCAAATACACATTGCTAACGGCAGAATCTATGCAGTTGTTTCAAACATAAAATAAGTTGTTATTTTGTCTTATTATTTGATTTTTTGGAAGCCTCACATGCTTTAGGCCAGGTTTGTAAAGCCTTTTTTGGCTGAATTTTCTCTATATATGAGAGGATTATTTTTTCATAGTATGCCAAGGTGAATTTAATAGCTTCTACATTCTATTGTGACGTAATTTTACAATATGATTGTTTCGATAATATTGAGCATTTACACATATATCGAATACACTTAACTTAACATAAAAAGTCTTCATTAATACGCAAGGCAGTGCCAATATACAGCAACTTCAATACCTTTGTATTTTCCTCAAGTACAATTCATATTGTCAGGTTGAGACTCATGGCCAGTTACGTTATCAAAAAGATATCTTTTAGGAGTAGTCCATAGATAGTCGATTGCCCTTCCTAAGCGAGAATTCCCTAATTTTTGTAACAGACTGTTTGTTTGACACCAATACTTCATTAAAGAGACCTGGTCAAGGAACCAATCAAACCAAATCACTCGCAGAAACAAGTTGAGTAGCAGGTTTAACGGTGTAATGGTATTATGACTATGACGTCTAAGAGTTTCCATCGCTTGGATTTGCATGTCTGGTTCATTAAGCCGATATGAGCATCCGTTGTACGGGGCGAAATAAGCTGTAAAGCCATCCCTAGGACTGTGTTTGAACAGAGACCAGTAATCTGGGTACACACAGCTGATTTTGGCGATATCGTCCAAGTACGTATATCCTTCAACAAGTGTTTGAAGCCTCTGTGACGTATTCTTGAAGTAGTTTGACCAAAATTTAGCGTCTTCCTTTATTTCTAGCGCTCTTGTCTTTGAATCTGAAAGTGGGATTTTATTACTCCAAACTTTAGCAACCCACTGGGCCTGCATTTCTGCGATGCT
Organism: Rhopilema esculentum; assembly: GCF_013076305.1. Next base: position 1,145,805 of record NW_027019762.1, read on the forward strand.
TGGAATTGATCCAACGATTGGCCTAACAAACCCAATGAACGCTAGGCTTGGATCCTCATGACTGAAAACAAACTTGTAGTTTTCTCTGAACTGCACTGATTGTAAGTTTGAAGGCAGGAAAGGGAATTCAGTTATGTAGCCACTACAAAGAATGATGTGATCTGCTTCAAGGGTATCACCATCCACGAATTCAATTTCTTTTCCTTTCGCAGATGCAATGGCTCCTTTGGGGATGACTCGTTGGTAATCAATGAAATCCAAAACATGGGCATGCTTGTTTATGAATGAGTGAAAAAACGCGGCATTATTGCGAAACTCTGGTATGCCATGGCCCTGGTATGCGAGAAGAGATCCCATCGTTGTCCACTTGCAGACCCATGCCAGACCTAGGAAAATAAATGGATGTTGAGAGGTTTTTACCATTTCAAAGCAGTTTTGAATGCAAATGATATTAGGTTAGCTAATAGACCGTGTCTTCTAGACAAATCTAGACAAGAAAGCTTACTCTTTTTGGTAGAGGTAGTGCAAGAAGAAAAAGTGTTTTTGTATGAGGTACGTTGAGTGGAATTTTCCAATAATATGTGCATTGCTCTACAAACAGTTGGTATTATCATCCCGCAAGTTCTATTCTTTCTTAGATAGATTCATTATAGAAAATATGAGGCATTGTACCTGGTTTGCTCTTTGCGTGGGGAGAGACCAATTTCAATGCTCTTGAAGAAGCTTTATCCAGAGCTTGAGGCTTCCGATTAGGAAGAAGTTTGGCGTACTTTCTGAAGAAGTGCTGTCCACGAGGTATGCACCAGATGATTTGCTCGCAATGTGGGTACCAGGCATCTAAAATATCACTTGCCGTTTCACCACCTCCAATTATCAAAACTTTTTTGCCACGGTGCTCTTCTTGGAAATCTTTAAATTCACCCGAATGGTTTATTGTTCCTGTGAAATCTTTCAGCAGAGATTCCTTAGCAGTGAAGTCTGGACGCTGATGTATTCCTAATATGAGGAGAAAACGTTTGTTAACTGACCCAGATTGAGAGATGAAAGTAACCCAAAAAATTGAATGGCATAATAGTTATCATACTTTTTTAACGCACAGAGCCTCGGCTGTTTAACTTTGTATACACTGATGCTTAATGTCGATGCTAAATTGTGCAATTTTTGTCGTTTGTTTCTTTTCATTGCCTTTTTTCAGTCATTTCCAAGACCCCATTTTGCAGTCGCACCATTATGAAGTGAATAGCTAAAAAAAGTTTCTTTGCGTTTCAACGCATTGTTCTGCGTTTTCCTACGTTTCCTTGTGTTTTCCTACGTTTACCCGCGTTTCCCTGCGCTTCAAAATCTTGTTTCTCTATTTCAACATATTCAAAGACAATCCAAAGGCCTTTGACGATTTTCTAAGTTATCTGATAATATTTTGATTGATAATGCAAAGTGTAACTAAAAGGAGAGCACACAGTATAATTTGAAAGACAGGGCTTTAATGGGAGTAGAATTAAGTCGTTTGACAACCCTATCCTTTCCCCACACACAAACATCAACTTGGCCTATGTGCTTACCGCTACAAACTGCAATATTCTTTGATCTGTAAATCTGACCATCTTCTACCTCAATGTTCCAGGATGTATCATATTTCCTGACGCATTTGACCTTGCAGTTGAAACGAAAATGATCCTTCAGCTTGAAGTGTTCCACGTATGAGTTCAAGTACTTATAAATGTCATCGTGTTTCGGAAATTCTCCGATCTTATCTGGCATGGGGAAGTCGCTCATCTCAGTTGTCGTGGCTGAAGAAGACGTTTTTGTTGTTTTCATCACCGTGGTTACAGCTGGATTTTCGGAAAAACACCAAACGCCACCAATATTTTTGCGCTGCTCCAGCACTGCAACCTTGAGACCGTGCTCCTTCGCATACTTGCAAATGAGAATGCCCGACCAGCCTCCGCCAATAACGACAACATCGAGGAGATCACTGTGAACCGAGGCCATTTCTTGAAACTAGAGTGTCAGCATCCCTACAGATAAAACAAATGCATTAAGCAAAGCAAGATGGTTTCCCTACGATTCTGCATGCAAACAAAGTTTATTGTGCTTTTGTAACTTTTGCTTAAATCGTAAAAGTTCCAATTGATTTCCGCGACGTCCTTGAGCAGAAAGAAGTTACTTGCATCTCTCCTCAGTAATTCACAGCTTTTTAATCGGCCAAAAGATCCTTATACTTACTATACGCATAGTCTAAATACTAGATTCTAACGAGCTGACTTGCTAAAAAGAGAAACATTTACGTTTCATTTTTTGATGAGTGTCAGTCGCGAAGCTGCACTAATTTTGAAACTTTTGCTTGACAGCAAAATCCTTCATGACTGATGACAGGCATCATTTCATCCTTGAAAATGTTTTAAAATGTACAAATTTTCAAAAGTGTGCCGTAACTCTTGTTAGGCCAACATTCTACTAACATTTTTCAATTTTGGGACTTAATATATTTTAAAATTATTCTGAAACAATACCAAATTATGTAAATAGATAAATTCTCAAAGTGTGAAGTCTAAGTGCAGTATGTTTTAGACCTGTTAAAAATTTCAGATAGTGTTTTGCTGTTGTATCATTTCATGTTTGAATAAATATTGAAAGTTCACTAACTTTGTGTAAAACTACCAAAAACTATTGATAGATACTTATGACAAAGTTCGAGCTTTGCCAAATATTCGTAATTTTAGCAGCTTTTTTTCTTACTATTATTCTAACTTATTATTCTTACTGTCTACTGTTTTGCAAAAAAATTGTCAAGTTATGAATTGGAAAAGGTAATCACACCACAATTATTGCGGAAAAAGTAAATATAGATCCCTGACATTAGAAAAAACAATAAATAAAGAATCTAATAACGGTAATAAAAACGATTAAAAACTAAATGAAATACTTTAGCAGCCAAATTATCAAAAATAAAAAGAGAATACCAAAAATTTGATGCCTTTAAAAAAATCTACATAAGACGCATTATTGATGCACGATCACAGAGAAGTAAAATTAAATTTGAAATTTGAAATTATTGTATAAGTTACATCTAAATAACAGATGCAAAATGCCTTTTTCAAACAGTTGATTGTTGCTAGACTATTTAAAAGCGAAAATGGAATGAAATGAAACGCCCTAAAGCTTTTACACCCTCAATGGCTAACTGATATTCAAAAACTTATTTTCAAAGTAATCTTCAAGGGAAATCTTCAAGGTAAATTGAATCTAGGCTGTAACCCGAAACCAATTGCCAATAAACTCTTTGGAATGCATGCTGATTGTTCTACTTTTTAGTCTTTAGATTTTGCAATACATTTAAGAGATCTAGAATACTTAAGAAGACATAACATAACGGCGATCAATACTCACAGAGGTTCTACTTTGTGTAACATTCAGGACATAACCTGTTTTATCAAAAAATGGTGATGCGGCCTACGTTAAACATGCAGTAAACCACACATATGACCCTTTCAAATTAGCACAGCTTCGGATTGTATCTCAAATGTGTTTGTTCAAATATTATCATACTATATTGGATTTTTGATAGGCTATCAATTTTATTCATTACAAAAGGGCTCAAATATGTAAAACATTTAGAGTCAACTTAATGTCATAAAATCTTTCACATTATTGATGACCCGTGTGGTGAACATACAGTGGCCCACAACGGCCACGGCGCAATCATTTTTCACGGCACAGTTACATATTTCTCATGCATAAAGTTTTATTATTGGCATAGAACAGCAGCGCCACCCCCCCTCCCCTCCTCCAATACAACACCCCCCCCTCCCCTCCTCCAATACAACACACAAATCTCGATTTGGTGAGATGCAAAAGAGAGACGAGGCAGTTTCATGCCATATTTGGCAACCATTTTTATTCACCCTTATTGTTCGGCGTTTCGAACAATTGTTTTACCATATTGTCTTCATGTTCCTGCTGCACCGTAGAAAGAAGAGGTTGTTTGAAAGGCACCATTATCGACAGAAACAGAAGTAAAAAGGAGCAACAGGAGCAACAGGAGCAAAAAGCATTGTCCGTCTGAAAAAAGGAATTTTTATTGTTCATGGTGGGGCACGAACCCCCGATAAACAATAGCAGTTACGGCATTATGCTATGGCCTGTTTACGTTTCAAAATCAGAATCATTTCAATTGCAGGAGCCGAGGCCTGAACTCCAAAGATCATGGGTCAGCGAATAGATAAAATTTGATTGAATCAATAACTAATTATTATTTATCATCTCAATATATTTTAAGACAAGTATTTCAGTCAACTTCGCAACACAGAGTTTAACCTCTTTTGTTATGAAAATCTATTCCTTCAGAAGAGCTTTTTTTGAAGAAATTCAGAATACTGTCAACATCATCCAATGGCCACACGATGATAGACAGCTGAAATAGAAACACAGTACACATTGGTAACAATTAATGAATTTAATTAAATACTAACCTTCTGTGTGGTATATTTCCTCCACATGAGTCTCATATGTGAAGGTAGAATTCGAGGTAGGTAACAATATATATGCTTTTAATAAGAACAGCTTTGTCCTGTAACAATACGTTGTCATGCTTGGATGTTCTTGTTGCAGGCATAAAAAGAAAATTCCACCCCTCCTGCAGATCCATTGATGTCCCCAACGACAGCAAGCTCAAAGATTAAAAGGCAGCCTTCGTGATATTTCAATCAACGTTTTCTTAGTTGACAAAGAATCGTGACTGTAGTTTCAAGAAAGGAATGACAGTAATTTGAAAGTCGCATTTCATTTTATAAAACTCTCTCCTGCGTCCTTTAAAATGTTCACAAATTAAAACAATGAAATTATGAATAGAGCTTGTATGTACTAAAAAGATTAATTAGTTTTGAAGGATGGGTCTAAGATGGTTCCATGCGAAAACCAAGCTCTGTTGTTGAATAAACATTGCCACTATGAGAATCACGCTGGCCACCATACCAGGTTCCCAATTTTTGCTTTTCTATTGCAGGACAACGCCATCACGATCTTGAAATTGTCAATCAAATGTTCCCTGAAAAGAAAATTGAACCTTCTTCGGGGGCTTTAACGCAGGTTTAAAATTAGGGAGAGGGGAAGAGGGACTTACAATTACTACAAAGACATAAAAGAAAAGACTTTATTGTACATCGGAACGGCGATCAATGTAGTCACTAAATAAATCCATCCATCGACTAACGTGTCTTTTCCAACCAGTGCTGTGTTTTATTTTACGTGGAGAGAACACGGAGCCAGTGAGAAACGATGTGCCTATTGCGTGTCTTGATTCTAACTGAACTGAACTAAATTGGGGCGTATACACATAAAACGAGGGAATGCTACGAAAGTGTTGTTGATTAAGTTACTGTGGATACGGAGACAATGGAAGGTGTTAGTGACATTGATACAATGGAAGACGCTATATCAACATTAACGCTATGTTTTTTAAGATGGGCGAAAATTCAGAAAATTATCAAACAGATCATTTGATAGTCCATAAGATGGAAGGAGCATGATGTAACGAAAACGAAAACAGTTCGAACAGCATGGAGTTTGATTGTAACGAAAACAGTTGTTGCAAATTGAATGTACGATTATATCATCGTTTATATGATCACAGTTTTCAAACTGGTATTCAAGTAACTTAAATCAAAAATGAAATTTCCTAGATCTGAAAAAGAGAGTGGATTTTGAACAATGGTTTAAGCGGAACTTGATAAAGTGAGACCTGCATTGGCGACAAAACAGAAATAGATTTAGTTTTCAAAAGTATAAAATTACTTATATTTTTTAGAAAGTTTTTATGTGTCTTAACAGCGTATAACACACAAGATCTTTTGCAAGATCTTTTGCTCAAAACTTTACGTCACTGCGCGAAAATTTTCATATCTTGTTTTGGATACCACATCTACAAAGGCAAAAAGTAAAAAAACTCAATCGAAGACTAAAAGCAAAAAATCAACTAAATCGACTTCTCTATTTAATGATTGTAGAAATTCCCCCTAATTAAATTCTATCAACATCTTCTACGTCAACAACAAATTATTAACGTGCTCTACTTTTTCCAACATTCACAATATCTGACATTTATTACTTCTTTTCGAAAGGAAATTAACGTTTTCAAAAGCATTTAAGAACGACCTATTAACGAAAATTTTATAATACTATTTCGGATTTAATGTCTTCAAATTCAATATATCATATAACTGACTAACGCAAACAGAGCATTGCTAATTTGTTTCGATGGAATGTTGGAAAATCTAGAGTTACAAAATTAATCAAATCTTGATGAATCTATTTACAACATTTAACGTTTTGTCTGCGTCGATAAAAAAATCAAAAAATTACACAAGTTTAGCCATAACGTGGCCTTTTGGCAAGACTGAGTCAATGCATTCTGTGAAAACTATCCACAAAACTAATTTCTGCATGGAAAATTTTTAACGAACAACGCTATTCTTATAGCTGCTACAAATCTAAAAACGGAGGATAGAAATGAGGAAAGAAGGGGACCTGAGTATGACTCTGGACAAACGAATATTAGTGTGAATCTCGTGACTGTTAGGCCCTAAATTTTCACTGCACGATAATAAGCAAAAAAATAAACTATAAAATCTGAATTCTGATGCGTTGTAATAAAGAATCAATCCAGTAAGGACCTTGAATGTTGAATCAATGTTAAGGAAACTATGCAGGTACCGAGCAATCTTGTTGATGGTTGATACTTTGAGCTGCTATTTGATCAATAAATCATCACAGTCATAGATCACGGTTTATAAGATGATTGAGAGATCTCTGGCTGAATGTAACTATTAAAGCTGGCAACACGAAATCTACCTTATTTGGTCGGTAAATAACTTCTTATTCAAAAGATTTATTTTTGTGAATCTTTGTACATAATTCAGACGGTTTTCAAGATATTTTGTTTTCAAACAAATAATGTTTTGTAGTTCACAAAATCTTTTAGGTGATATGAAGAACATTTTCCTTAAACTAAAAATTATAAATGTTGGGACATAAACAAAGTTTTACGGCGACATTAATGAGAATGCTATAAAATTAACAACAATCAAATATTCAATTTGAAAATCTCCCCACAAATTTCTAATATACAAAAATACAATAAGTTCTCTTGCTGTTCGTTGCTTTAGTGCCTGACCAAAATATACAACGCTTAAAGGTCTTAGCAGACATAATTTTGAAACGGAAGAAAGCATTTTGCAAACGGTTTGCAAACGGAATCGGCTAGCACATTAATTATTTCAGCCACCCATTTCAGGGTTCTCTGAATTTGTCGGGCTATCGATGCATTAACACAGTTATGCATTCAAGCATCCATGTATCCAAAAAATGCTTTCCAGACAATTCTCCGGATAGGAATTTTAACATGCGGTATCAATATAATTGTCAACTTAGGATCATTTTTATGAGGTATTGATAGCAAAGCAGGCAATTGCAAACCCTGTCAATTGTCCATACACGCCTTGGCTGAATGAAAATGTATAAAAGCTGTTTTGCATTTTAATTCTTTGCGAAGTAAATATACAGCCTCTCTTTTTATTTCAAGAGCACAATTTTATATTAATGTACAAGACAGCTAACTTAGAATATGAATCAGTCTGATAATTTAATTTCTATTTCAAATCAGCAAAAATAAATTGCCTAAATCAATTTGACAAATTCTTGCAGTAATCCCCATCGATCTTCATTCAGACATTTGTTTTAGATGATCTAGAAAGAAAAACGAATTGACATTAAGATATTGTAGAAAAATAGCAAATGAGCTGTTAAAGGGCTCCATAATGAAGATCTGTTTTGGTACACATCCATTGTGAAAATTCAGATAAAAATTTTAACTGAAAAAGCTGATTCCTTCTAAAGAGATTTCCAAAAACGAAAAGTGAAGGGAAGATGCAGGCATTTACCTTAGATATATATTTGCATTAATTTGAGGGCAGAATTGCAGGCATTGATCGGTCGTTGGTAATCGTTTTCTTTAGCTTAATTCCAGCAAAAGGGTTATCATCAGCATTTGCATTGCTATCACTGCAAAGGAAGGAAACAGAAAATATACGCAATGATTCTTTCAAAAACGTATTTAAGGTTTTCAATGTGGCAGCTTTCCTGTCATTGACATATTTGTGGCATTCAGCCCAAACACCATTCTGACTGTACTTTCTAACAAACCTACAGCTTAAAAATTGTTTGCTGTGATCAAGAGCTTCTATTCTACAAAAAGTTGAAACAACTCTAGGGTTGACTGTGCTCTTAAGATATGTATGGTATCCCAAATAACAAGCTTTTTTGGGCTGACTTCGTAGACTTGCAAAAATTCGGTCTATGTACGACACAAGCTAGCAAATAGTGGAAGTCTTATTTTAACGAGGAAAAAGCTCAAACAGATCCCTGTTAATGAGGTTAAAAGCAACAGTTCAGAATTCGATAACACAGTTTTCTGTCTATTAAAAATTAGTAGTTCTAATCAGTTGAATGCATGACCAAACTGTGGTTCGTCTCCTACCCTGATATCTGTAGATGTGTTTCATTTCTTTCAAGGTTTTGGCAAGTTCCTAATGGGTAAGTACATTCGCCCCAATAAGTCAAATTCAATGAGTATTTTCATTATGTTGCTCGCATTATACCAATTTTAAGGTTTTAAGTAGCTACAAGTGTTGATAGAATGGGGTTTGGCTACGTTTCTGAATATGGCGAAAGCCTGACAAAGGCACATCTCCAACCTGGGAAGAGGTAAACGCGAGGCTTCTTTAGGTCCTGGTTTAGAATTATGATTGTCGCGAACGTAGGGTAAATTGTGTAGTATGGTTAGGGACTAGTTTATGACATCTCAAAGCAAAGAAAAAACAATACAGGGTTTTATGTTACATATAATGTTTCATTTACAGACTCCTACAGCTTTGATCTAAGGTGTCTTGAAAAACACAAGCATTAAACATTTTAAGATTTTAAGATTGTCAGCATAATGAAAGAATTGACAAAAAACAGATAATGCATAGAATTCATATCAGTTTAATTTAGTTTATGCGTACCTTGTATTGCAAGCTAGGCTCTTTGTGAAAAATTATAGGCCTGGGCTGAAAATTCTACCTATATATATATATATCACAATAATCAGATGAAAAAAGAACGCAATACTTACGGGGTTTGAGGAACGCTTAGATCAACGTCCGGGGGCGGTGGCGGGAAAGGCATGGTGACAAAGTCTGCTGGCGGCGGCAGTTTCGGCGCTTCATTTACATTCTCTCGAAAATCTGGCGGAGGTATAACAATAGGTTCTTCATCGGCAAATGTGACCGTGATCTCTTGGGAATCAGTCAGGCCCGGGGCTGAAGCAGACTGGTGAAGTGCCATACTCTTGGCTGAAAGAAGAAAAGATTTCTTCAGTTGATATGAAATTTGAAAAGCATTGTGTTGGGATTTTCCATTGATGCTAGCGCATTTAATATAGCACTGCAGTAGATGCTTTTCGTGTAGAGATTTGCTTTTTCTTCTTGTTAATTCATAGAGTTGCTTGCGTAATTAATGTTTGTGTAGGTATCCGTAATAGACTTGGTTAACGGCGTTTTGGACTGACTCAGGCTAATCATGGGCTGACTCAAGCTATTCATCGGTCTAAACAAACAGCTTAACGACATTTATTAATCCGTATATGCATTTTAAAGTTATTCATAAAAAATCTTTGACGTAAAATTTGTATCCTGTTTTTTTAAATGCTGATTGGTAGACATATTTAGTTCGTGTAGATTAAAAGTATATAAATCGTCCGATTGTAAGGTAAGAAGCGATAGAGACGGCGATAGAGAGATAGGTAATCTGTACTGAGGTGTACAATGAAGAAGGATTGGATGCAACTGTTGTGTTTCCTTTAACGTTCTCTTGGCACTTTAACATTAAATCTCTGAACCAGCAGATAATTCTGGTGTTAGTACACTAGATAATTTCTACACATTGTTAAATGAATAATTATTGAAATATAACTGCAGACAAAATTTTGCAGAAAGAAGGATATAGAGATTGAGGAAGGAAGAACGAGATTGAAGAAATAGAGAGATAAAAACTTCGTAAATGCTTGCTTTTACACTTGCACACTTGTCTCAGAGTTTTCAGACCTTTCAAGCTAGAGATTTTAATATACCGATAGTTAATATAACTTTTCCAGCGATCTGATCGACAATCGTGCATTCAAACCGGAAAATACCTTACTCTACTTTACTGCCTAGAATAAGACATAGAAGGTTTAATAAGATAAACATCTGATCTGACTAATTTGGTACACGGAACGATAAGAAATCGAAATGGTCACAAACCTTTGCTATTGTTTTTAGTTCCATTTACCAAGGGTGCCTTTGATTCACCAAAATCATAGTCTGGAGCAGGAATGTACGGTAAGCTGACCGTGCCTGGCGTAGACACTCGACGCGTTTTCCCCCTTTGGGTTAAAGGCGAATTATCTTTCAGGGAACCGTGAATCACTGGAATTATCGGGCTTGGCACAGGCCTAAAAGAAACGCGGTAAGGTCGCTTTTGAGAAACCTCTTATTCATAGTGAGAAAATTCATCTTCAGCAGTCCACTTAAATGCGTACACCTTAAGCAAATTCCTTCAGAAGTTACCATGAATTTAAATGAGTCTCCAGCAATCTTTTACATCAGAAAAGGTAATTGTTCTACACAAGAGGGTATTTATGAAAGATCATGTCTGGGTCCTAGTGGTGTAAAAAAATGTGTTTTGCTTACTTTTTCGGTATAGCCTCAGCATATGCTGTAGGAAACCAGCCTGACCTGAAACATAAGAAAATGTTAAATACTGTTGCAACATGATAACAAAAAAGGGAAGAAGAAGATGACCATTTAGTTATTGTCGAATTTCGTGAAACTTGAAATTTATCGGTACACTTGAGATGATGTAAACAACCTGTCTCCATTGGCATTTTTAGCAAATTGATATGAACTACGACTTGCTCTCCTACATAAAATTGAAGATTCTTGCACGGCTAGCCACTGGTGTACCATGTTGAAGAATCAAGAGGCCCTGGAATTGGAGTTAACTCCTTGCTTAGGCATCAGGACAATCCAAGGAACGGGTAAGAGGGCAAGCGACCGCTTACTTCGTTGTAACAGAAGAATCAGTCAAAGCTAGCCAGGTAGCCACGACAGAATTTCGCAAAGTTCACATATTATGAGTTTAAAGTATTGTATTTTCATGTAGATAGAGCATGACGTGTGTGGGATATCTATTACGGAGGAGGCTTATTCAAAACCTGAGGCTAACGAGGGGGCCTGGCTTATTTGTGAGAAGGGCTTAATCAAGGAGGGGGGCAACCAAATTGTCACTGTGTATAGCCAATGCAGGTTGCATCTCACTGGTGTATATAAATCCAGTTGGAATCTGATTCTAATCTAAAACATTTTCTAACGGTGTGGGTAGACATTTGTAATAAAAAACATGTAAAGCATAAGACCACATGCAGTGACGTACTTTCCAGTTTTAGAATTTGCACCATATTGCCATCCTCCCGTTGACTCTCCCATTGCATCCAGCAAGTCTCCCTAAAAAGTTCGTTTGTAATTAACATCAAACGTACCGACAACATACAAAAAACATCATATATATTTCGTTGATATTAGGTAAATATACTTATCTGTTGCGTTCTTCACTTTAAAGAGCCAGTTCATAATATAAAATATAACATTTCAAAACATTGGTCAGACAAAAGAATTCATTCTTTATCAAACCGAAATAAATAGTTGCTAATCAGCTTATACAAAATTTGAAGCTATAGAAGTCTTACAAACTAAGATAAAGCTGACAAAAACGGAGAGAAGATTGTCGGAAGCGCAAGATGAATCCCCAGTGAGCTGCAGGCCGAGCTATATGGTAAAAGAGTATATATTACACGCTGTATACCACATAACATAACGAAAAGACCCGTTTTCTTGCGCTCTACACTGTCAGTAATCGCTGAAAGGACAGCGTTAAAAAAACATAACAATGAAGTGAAATAGATAATAGATCCGGCCTATCAATTCAAAATGAACTAAAATGCCATGGAAATTGTTACATGGAAAAAACTTGGGAAACTCCACGACTTTATAATGACATGATCATAATGAAAAAGGGCAATAGTTTGAATCAACACTTCAGTAAACTTCCTGGTGCAAGAAAAGAACAAGAGGATACAGCCCGAGCTTTTAAGTCCAAGTACACATCTCAAATCCCTGGGCTCAAGTTTGACTGCAAATTTGATATCTTTCTTTGCTGTCCTAGATTTTCTGATTTAATTCAAGTATGATTTCCCAACGATCAGAGCCCTTTGCATCCTAGTATAAGTCGCTTTACAATTTTACATCTTTGACGTCTTTACATAAATGATTTCTTTGTGCAAATACCGTTTGAACATGATCCTGTAGCTGTCATCTAAGGCACAGCTATTGTGTCTGACTCTCGAACAAATGTAACTATACGAAAAAGATTCATCCACTTCCCCCAAGCAGGGTTATAGCTATATAGATTTCGACCCCCAACGGGGGGGGGAACGAAATCTTATTATATGTCCAGTATTGTAGGATGTGCTTACGAGAATGACAAGAACGTCTCAAAACAATATATTCTAGTATTGATTCAGGGTGATTTGCTGATAGAAATCTCAGATTACAGTGCTATAAATGAGTTGGTGCTACATGATCAACGAATACATGTTTGTTAATGGTGAATGATTCGTGGAAATAAAAACAAAATGAAACAGCATGACATCCAAACATTGAAATGCACGAAAGGCGAAAAACTGTCTAAACTGAAAAATGACAAGCAAATATGATGATCTAAAACTAACCTTGCAAAATGACAGCTGTGAATTGTCCTTTCCTTTGTGATCATAAATGGCCTTCAGTTGAACGCTGAATGAAAAAGAGAAACAAAAAATGGAAAAACTTTTCGGCCTAAATTAGCTGAGAAGCCAGCAGCCGTAAATTGAGCATTCATTTTATCTCCATTAGTTCAATCTAACAAATAGATGTTAAAGAAAACGCAATGAGAATGAATGGTCTATTTACGAAAATCAACAAAGTAATCCTCGAATCATACCCACAAATACTTAATACCATTACAGAGCTTTTCATAATTAGTACCAAAAAGTAAAAGAACAAGTCTAATAATGTCAGCAGATGCTTATTAGATACATTTCGTCATTGATCTAATACAACTTGACCAATCAGTTTTATCATAAACCTAACGTCATTGTATAGCAGCTTAAACGGAATATTATAATAAGGAAACTGACGCGTTGGCCTTGGTGGGGCTCTCCCTTCCCATTTTTGAGCAGTTTGATCTTTCACAAAAATCCCCAGCTCAAATATAGCAGAAATTACCATTCACATTCTTTTCATGAGAAAAAATAGCTAGCTAATGAGCCATTTGCAAACAAAATGAGTGAGCTATCTTTTATTTGTGGGAAAGTTTGAACATTCACCGATTAAGTACCCCTAAATAGCAAAAAACTAAACTCAGACTAAATCATCTCTAACTGTTTCTCCAAGCAATCTCGACAATAATACCCGGCAGTAGTCATACTTTCTTTTAGAATTGTGTTTTAATTAGTTTAAATGCTTTGGTGGATAACCAGGAAGATTCTAATAATCCTCCGACTGGCAGCTCTGGGTTGCCCTGTTGTATACACTAAAAGATGTACCGTACTGTCATAACAGATGCTGTGTCGGCATTGAGACCGACACAACAGACCGGTTAACTGTGATCTTCATTAGGTTGTATTGCAGATGTATAGTTAGCACTATGGGTTATCTGATAAACCTTATTGCAATAGTCGTGTTAAGCACGGAATCGAACTTGCAAGTGAATGTCAGCTTACCTCACTTTGCCATCAACAGCCAGCTCATTTTCTTCCAAACGATCTGCAATCATTGAAAATCTCGCATTTCCGTTGAGTAGTTTTTGATTAACTGGCATCGCCTGGCTTTGGGAGCTAATATGACCGTTTCCAGGGTTATTGATTTCTTTGATCTTTTTGTTACTGTCATCTTTGGCCTCTTGACTTGCCGGTTTCTCGACTCCATCAACAGCAGAATTATCTTCTGTGGTCTCCCTTCCAATCACAGATGGCCGACTGCTATTCATTCGCACGTCAATAGTATTGTAGCGGCTTTGACTTATAGTATAATGGCGCTGGTCTTTTCTCTTCATAGTGGCAGTCGTGTACGATGATGGATTCTAAAAAACAGGAATATGATCATTTACAATGCAGCTTAATTTGACAGCATCTAACGAAAAACCTCAGGTTGCCTTTACATTAAAGACAATTGAAAGGCAATAAAGCGGCTTAAGGTATCTGTCTATTAACTATTGACCAATCAACAAGACTGAGTGGTATCGCGTTTATTGATTGGCCAATGGCTTAAGCCACGTCAGTGTCCGATGAATGGCGTTAAGAAGGTGATTGCACGTTTAGGGTGGTTGCATTTAAAAAAAGAATAATCGACATACATTTCTTGTAATTGTACAGAAATATAAAAATTGTAAATGAGGCCACTTGGAGGACCAACAGTTAAAACGAATAGATTTATTAAGAAATATATCAAGAAATAGGCAGTATGCAATTAAGCACTTCGCTTGTAGTAGCAAAAAAAAATTCATACTTCGCATAAAGTAATGGCAATAACATGATAAACAATCATTTGACAAAAACAGTTGCAACATACAACAAGAGTAGTGGCTTGACATGGAAACAGGAGAGACAGAAATTTTGGGACAAGATGGACAATCAGACAAATAGGATCTGGAAAAATTTCAGTGGACAATGCAGCAGGCAACGATATGTTGTGGTTTGAGCGCTCCAAAAAATGTTGCCAGTTTAAACAACATTCTATAATTATAAAATTAACAGCTAAGCAACATTCTATAATAACAGACAATTTGAAATTACCGTTATCATATTTTCACTTTCTGAAGGCAAATCATCAGGGTGGCTAACCACTTTGTCCCATATCGCCATTTTTTCAGTCAACATGGCCTCGATCTATTAAACGAAAGAAAATTAATTATTTCAAATGGAAATTTCAAAAATAAACTAAATATCGCCCCATTGGTGTTGAGCGTGGACTTTATATACAAGTATATTTCAATACCAGATGGTGGAAACATTGATGCTCATATAGCTTTTGGCACTAACTTATAACTTTGCAACGCGAAAGTAGTTACATGAAGATGACAGAGTCGAAAACCGCCAGAAAATTACAGTTTGAATTCTTCGTGACTCGGGTCTTAAAACATGATTGAAATTAATGGTAATACGTTTGTTATCATTGTTTATTAGCAATTCATTTACAATGAAAAAAAAGTTTGGTTTTAAAACACTAATAAACAAAACAAAAATTAAAAGGAAAGAATATTTATAAACAAGCTGAAATGAGCTCTTCTAAAACTTTGAAAATTTATTTTTTGGCTTCCAGGTACCCAGTCCTTCCTAGCCCCTGATCTGATTACAATTTTCTTATGTAGTCTATTGTGAGGTCCGAGTAGTGGGCTGCGGGGTTTAAGGAGTAAAACCTACTCAAGACCTTGCTAGAGGCCCGATGAATAGAAAGCGAGAGGTTTCATGGCTTGAGTATGTATGGAAAGCGTTATACCCGTTTACTATTTGCTGCCATCCCTTTTCCAAAAATGCATATCTTTTCTGCGACAAAACAATAAATTCTCCTCTCTCCGATCAAAGCCTGAGCAAAGAGAAATAAGAGAAAATTTAAAACATGTGCATTTGATATTCTTACATTCAAATATGAAAATCAATTCTTCTTTTAAAGTCTTCAATAAAGTATTAAAATTTCAAGAAACCTGAAAAATATTGACTTGTTAAGGTATCATAACATTTCTACAGTACTAAGACACAGAAAAATAACAAATTAGTAAATGTCAACAAAAAATGGATGATTTGATCGAAAGGCATATACCAATTTGATGGATGGCTGCTATCATGGAACGATCATGTTGGTGAATATAGCTGATTCAGTGTCTTTTGTGTATTAATACACTATTAAGAAATTCTCAGCGTAAGGCAGAACTTCCATCTTTAGGCATATTGCCATCAAACAGAAGTTTCAAATACTTTTCCCGGCAAAAATTAATACTCTGGACTTGATGCGAGAATCGATCCTTACCCTTCTTAAGCCATTTTCCCTCAACTCACGCAACTTTTTCTCTGAATTTTGAAGCCCTTCCAGCATCTAGAATCGAAAACCACACTGTAACAGGGACTCAATCTAAGAATCGATTTAAAGCAGAAAGATACGAAGTGGTGCCCACATGCCCACATGCAACAATTTCAAAACATTCTAGTGGAAAATTATCAGTATAATATAAACATTGCATGGCCTGAGGTTGTGAAATTCTTGTACATAAGTGGTAAACCAAATTGGTCATTAAACAACACGTAATAAACTTACAGCCTAATCACGCAATAAAAGAAGTAAAGCTTTGGAATGCAAGAACAACTTGCCCAACTAAGTAACAACCTTAATAACGTTTTTCTATCGAATAGATCCCGATTAACAAAAGGAGATTTCGAAAGGGATAAAAGCAAAGTGGGTGAGGTGGGGGTGTGATGGGAAGGGGGGTTTTTCAGGATACGTTCTTTTGAGTGGATAGTGACACTGCATGAAAT
The DNA here is from genome assembly GCF_013076305.1 of Rhopilema esculentum. Next base: position 1,162,501 of record NW_027019762.1, read on the forward strand.
CTAAAGCTGTATTCTCAGTTTAAGCTCGAGCACAGTGTGCCTATCGAGAATAAAACAGAAGGGAAAATTCTGCAAGGCCTTGCTATCGACGCAACTGACAAATGGGTTTGTGACCTCAAAAGACGGTTTCATAACACCAAGCATTCATTTCCTATAAAAGACAGTCCATATAAACTTTGGTTTGAAAAAGATTTAGTTTGAAACTCCATATAAACAAATGAAAATGAAAATATATGGACCTTTCAGCTGAAATATGAGGAAACTCGGGCCTATATTTCTGACTGAAATTAAAAGAAAAACAAAGTAATTGCGATGAAAAAGCAATCCACCTCTTCCTCCTTTTTCTCGTATTTCCCCGCCTTTCCTTTTCTTCTCTGGCTTTTCTTTCGTAGCTTAACGATTTCTTGCGTGTATTTATTCACAACCTATCATAAATCAAACGTCATTTTAGCAATTTTATCATATAGTACATAAATTAAGATAGTGCTAGTATCTTTAACTCAACGAGAGAAGAGTTGGGGGGGAGGGGGCAGCATCCTGCTAAATTCAACAAAAATAAGGGGAAAACAAAATCTGGGAATTCTGTTACCAAATTTCTGAAAAACACTGAATTCAAAGTTTTTGAGGGAAAGCTGTAGGCCATCTGTTCTTTTGTCAGTACAAATGATAAAAAAATATTCAAGGAGAATAAAAAGAGAGTATATAATGTGAGTCAACTAGACATTATATCATGTTGAGCTTATAACGCTATTTTTTAAAAGACCAAGACTAATTCTTCAATTGTCAGTCAATATTCAAGTTCTACCCTCGTGCATTCATCAAAGGAAACAGGATGCAATTTCTAATAAAATCGTCGACCATTACTTTGCGATTCATAAGAGAGTAAATACTGTCACATCCCACCGGATTTAATCTGCATTCAGGATAAAATCTGATTGGAAACTGCGTTTTGACAGTGTTAGACAAAAGTAAATGTACAAAAACTCTTTATCATTTAGCATTCTATGAATTGAGAATTCTGTGAAGTAAGCAATCCGAAGCTGAGCCACATGGAATAGAATTTCATGACGTAAGAAATCTCAATTAATCCTTTTGCATCACTGGTGGTGAACAAAAGCCTACATGATCGGGAAATTCGCTACTTAATATTAAATTACATCGCAATATCTTTAAGACTGTACTGCCAAATCCTTATATTTCATAAGTCGTGTTGCTGCAGTGGCGGATCAAGACTACCGCCATTACCGCTCGAGCGGTAGTCAGATTATTCAAAAAATTATAGAAACAAGGATCATTCTCATGTTTATCCTACTACCTTAATTAAACCTTAATTAATTATTGAAAATATTTGATCGCGCTGCAAGCCAAGCCTTTCTTCCTAGGAACATGCCTGAAATTTCCACAGAGACAGAAATATTTTTTAATCCATATCGCTATGGAAATTGCGTGCCACATGTTTGCAAACAGAAGGCTAGCATGGGGGGATGATGAAATCATGGCTTGCTAGCTAGGGGGGTTGAGTCGATGTAGAGCGGATTCCAGCTGCACTGAGCGGTAGTCAGCTTGCCTAAACCAATCAAATCATCAGAAATCACTGCCAACCTGGGGGGATGCATACAAATTTTGTTGACAACCAATGAACAACCGAGTTGACTACCGCTCGGATGGGGGGTTGAAGTAGTACTGCCGCTCAACGCGGCTCAAACGTTACAGAAAGATGGGGGGATGCCTACATATTCTGCAAGTGGGCAAACTGTAACTTCAAAGCCGATGTGACCCATTATTCTGTACAATACACAACTATTCGTAGGAATATATTTTAAAAGGATATTAAATTAAAAGTCAGGCCCACAATATTCGCCAAAAGTATGATTCTTTGTTTAACAAAAGTTGCTCTCAATAATTGCAAATTTTATCTAGCTTTTTAAACTTAGTAATTTTCAACAGGTCTGATTTTCATAAGTAATTGTCCGACTAAATGCGAGTTTTAGGCGACACTTCGAAATTCTGCCAAATTGTTCTTTTTTCCTAATTCGATGGTGTTCCTCGTCTAAATGCCGTAAATTTTTTTAGAATATCCATCCTCAGAATATTGAATAAAATTATTTATTTCTTCTCAAGCTTGTTGTAAGGATACATGAAATTTCAGTAAAGCACCGCTTGTCTCTTGAAAATGGTCTACATAAGAAATTATAGAAAGCAATAATCATTTTAGAAAACCGGGTGTGACCAAGAAATGGGTGTGGTCTAAAGGGTGTGGTCAACCCTCTATCTCATTTCGGCGGTAGTCAGATTTTTGGCTGGATCCGCCACTGTGCTGTATAATATAATGCTATGATGGAGTGATCCCATAATTCTCTTTAACTCGTAGAAGTCTTGTGTTGTTGCGACATCAATTTCACAATATTATTCAGCGTCTTTTTAGAACATTAGTACGTAAACTTGAATACGCCTTTGTGAAATTAAACACAAGCGTATTGTGCTGATATTGTACACAAGACCAAATTCAATGGCTTTGAACAATAATAAATAAACATTTACACTAATGGGGGTACTTTGACATAAAATGAATGGGGAAAATCTTTGATTGAAATGAAAACACAACAACTAAATGGGAAGCAAACAGCTAAATGACTCACCGAAAATTTATTAATTTTAGCGAAGAGCATTGTCTTTGTTAGTTCAAGTCATTTATTTTAAAAAAGTTTATTATGAAAATGAGCAATCATCACTTAGAGGAGCGTCACGAAATCAAAACTATATTTTTGCAATTTCAAGGCCCGTGCGACAAGGGTGGGGGGGGGGGCAGGAAAGATTCGGATCGGCACAGATATTTATATAGATAAATCTTTAGATAACAACAAATACATTGAACCAAAGTAGCTAGACAATTAACACAGCGTCAGGAAAATGTTTGCCACAATTGGGGCTAGAGGAGGTCCAGACTGGAAACTTTGCTTCTTGCGCGGGCAAGTTTATTTTGAAAATTTGAGACTGCGCGCCTGAAATCATGCACTCTTAGTTATTTTTATTGTTAATAATGTTAAATCCCATTGTCAAGGGATCTAGGGGATTTTGCGCGGCCAATATGCAAAAGCGCGCAGAGGTGTGCGCGGGCAATATATTGCGGGCGCGCAGCAAAGTTTCCAGTCTGGGAGGAGGTAAGAGGAAATTTTCGTTATATTGTTGGTCCCTCCAAATTAGGATCCGTGGAAAATCACCATGCGGAAAATAATATATCAACATTTTGGAGTCTCTAATCGTTACTTCTTCATAGAAACTACAAAACTGTCCCTTTCCGGACCCGTATAGTTCTAGGCTTAAGCGAGTTTCCAATTCAACAGTAAATTTATAGGGCGGGTCAAAGAGGCCAATTTTCTGACAAAGTTTGTAAGAAGTGTTCGAGAAACAATCAAGTGTTGATACAACCCTTTATTCTAGAAACCCTTCGTGCGAAGTTCATAATTTGAAACTTTCGAAAATCTAGGTCACAAACACTGACCTGAAGTTTCTATGACAACAAGTGTTGTTTAATTTGAGCCCACGTGTCTGTGTTAACCAACGATGCTTTTGAGTGGGACTTTTTTAGGGTTTGATCAAACGGAGTTAGGTCAATATGTACATTTAAACAGTTTAGAGATTGAACCAGACTGATATTTCTTTAAGGTGGAGAAAGAGGTGGAGATCACCGCACTTCTTCGTCATTATTCGACTGCATACAAACCGCGCGCAGCTTTGAAACTTTCCAAAAAAGCGGAAAATATGTAAGGTCCACATAGGTTACACAGGAATTTGCTAGAAACACAAAGCCTTTTTAGAGATAATAAATTCACAGAAAAACATTGATATCTCTTACCAGTCGTTTAAAGACGGAATCCCACAAACAGGGACCCTACATTGTACAAAACTTCGCACGTTTGGAAAAGTCATTTTCTAAAACTTTCTGAAATTTCTAAAAACAGGTGTTTTGTCAGTTTGAGCGAGGTGTGAAACCACAAGTTGAAAAGACTGCACATACCTCTGTTTGTATTTTATTGTCTTGCAAATATTGTTTATGCGCAAGCTACAAAGCAAATACATTTTATGGCTTGATAACAGGTATCAAAAGCTAAATATTGCCAAGTTAAGAAGTGGGAGGCTATAGTCTCTGTATTAGAGCAGCAATAACGAAATTGTTCCTTTAGATAGAGTTGTAGGGCAAGATGAATTTAAAGTAAAATTGATTATAAACATTTCAGAGACAAAACAAAAGAGAATGTATAGTAAATGACACTGTTTGTTCCTTATTTAGGATTCTCAACAACAAAGGCTGCCTTTTGAAAACCAGGCAGCAGATATAATTTGGAATTATGTAGAATGTAGAATTATTTCTATTTGTTGGGTTGATTTAAACCGTTTGTACCCCTGAATGGCATAAATGTCAGTACCAAAAACATACATACAAATAATAACTAAAAAGTGATGTAAAAGGGTTGAATTTTTAGGAGCATCATTGTCTGAGAACAATAAGAGCCAAGGAATTGTTTATTGGAAAAAAAGTTTTTTCAGAAATTTTTTTGGAGAATGGTAGAATCCTCAAGAAAATCAGTAGCTACATCCCTGATAAATGAAAAATAAGCTGTAAGCTGCTATACCTTTGACATATTAACCTCTTGCTCAGCTCGACTCTCCAGTGGAGCAATCACATCTTTAGCAAATAGATTCATCTGTTAAATAAGAATGAGAACCTAGAGGTCATTTTAAACATATATACTATGTTTTGTTTAGAGCTTTGTGTAAGTAAAAGTTAGGGATAACTTTTTATTGACCATACTGCATGGTAAGCACAAGTAGAACTTGTACTCAAATTGAACTCAAAAATTTAAACACTTAAAGGAGGGTGTTTAATTGGACACATAACAATATTATAACAGCTTGATGACGTTGATTGAGGATCTTTACAGTCAAAACAGCGTGGCAGGTCTTCACTTAAAATCATAGACAAAAATAGCTCCTTACAGGCCATATGGAGACAGTTGACTAGTTCTGAGTGAGTACAGTAGCCCTATGTATCTAACTAAGTTTGTTGTAAACATTTTATTATGTCATACATTGTCTCTTCTGCTAAACAAGAAGAAATCTATTGTTTTCGACTTCAGGTAAAAAATGACTTTTGAAACACCCTTACCAAATCACCTTTCATAGCTTCAATTTCATTAAATATACTTATGATGTCTTTCAGAGTTTCTCCTATTTAAAGAAAAAAACAATTGCATATAAAAAGTTATAAAAATTAAACACAATCATTGTTTTTGCAAAAGTGAAAAAGATCACATTATATTGATACACAAATCCAATTCACTTAACTTGAATAAACTTTGTTTGTGAAATCCTTGTGTTGTATCATTGTTTGAAGGAAGTGGGGTGATTTATTCAATGTTTTAAAAAACTTCTATATATAGCTCCTATAACAATGAAACTAAATATAATTATAGCATTTATTAATGTAATACCAAAGTTGTGCTTATTGCAAACTCAATATGATTCAAGTTTCTTTCAATTTATGTTGAATATATACAGTTTTAAAGTCCTAGCCTATAAAAATATTTCACAATTGGTTTAGATGCTTGTTGAAATGGTCATGTTATACCAAAGAACTTACCAATGAGTTTTGTGGCCCCATTGGCACACAATGCTGATTGTGCAAATGCATCTAAAGACTGAATGAACTGAGTGCCCAACAAAATTGTCCCTTTGAGGAATAAAAACAAAGTATCTTATATTTAATATGAATGGCAAGAGCAGGTTACACAATTTCATGCAGCCAGTGGATAAAATTTTTAATAAGATCAACAAAAGAGTTGTCAATAAAGTTGTTTCCAAAATTATAGGAAGTTCTTGTTTTGATTTGCTAACTTTTACAAACATGTTGAAGGGTTAATGGTACCAGTGACAACAGATTGCCAAATGTAGATTTTCATGGTATCTTTATAGATATAAAACTTTATTAAAAGCAACTGGCCATACATTCTTTCAAAATGTGTGATGTCTCCTTGTCTTACTCACAAATAAAAATAAACAACCAATCGAGTCTCACCTTGATATGATCTGTGAAAAGCTTTGGAACTTGTAATCAAATTTTTTATATTTGGGGTTATTCCTCCGATGTTCTAGAATAAAGCAGTCATCGTTGCTAAACATGGCAGACATTTCAAAAAATATCAAGGAACAAAAGATATCAATATATCACAAATTTCGATGGCAGATTGATAATGTCAATTTGATTTCGTGAATATTTCATTAGAGTCTTGAGATATATTTCAGAAAAAAAGTTACGAGTTATTCATATCTATGTCACCTCGAAGGACAGTGATATGAGACCCTGTGATTTGATGTAAGGCAAGTGCCTGTCGAATTTTTTCCGGTGACAGTCACTGGAAAGTAACAGTTCCTATGGCGAGGCGAGCGGTTCTCAGTACAGTACAAAGTGCGAAAACAAAAATTGAATTACTAGACGGGTAAAGCTATAAAGTATAATGCATCTGGATTAATCAAAAAATCATTAAATCGTTGCCAAAGCTTCCTAGCTGAGGAAGTAACATGATCAGGTGACAATCAGATTTATTCTGAGATAAGGTTTCGTTAAGAAAAAGAACACGAATATGTACATTTTAAAATTTTTCGAAGAGAAATGTGAGGTTATGTATGGGAAGTGGTTCAGTTTCTACTTGGCCTTACATGAAAGCACAATACCGGGTTGCGAATTGGATTAAGCCATGCGTAAGGTGAGTTGTCAAGTAAATGGGTAAATGGGCTCAAGTAAGGATGGTAAATGACGATCGTTTAAGATAAAGCATCAATACAAGGAAAGTTTATTTCCTTGCATTCGAAGATCTTTATCAGACGGTGCGCAACAAAAACCTGTCTTTGCATGATGATGACTTCAATAAAAACACGCTGAAGTGATTGTTTCTTACCGTAAACACAGACGTTGAAAGCTGGTGGAGATCGTTTATTTCCTCTTCCATCTTCAATAGAGTGACTGATTACAATATAATAAACAAAACAAATGCAAGATGTTATTTCGCAGGCTTTATTCTGTCCATCACAGCGTTCCTCCCGATATGCAACCAAGACCTTTTGACCCGGTAATTATAGAGTGAACAGATTTTAATATGAGCTTCGGCCTCAGACCTTAGCCCTCTCGCCCGCTCTCACAAAAGCCGTTGACTCATTAAATTTTCTCGTTGGACACAGTGCGTATTGCTTAGCAACGCAAATAAGGATCTTTTCTGGGCCTTTGTACCAGTAGCGTAGAGCCAAAAAATGTAGAGGGGGGCCATAGTGCTTTCTGTATATTGTATACAAAATAAACGTTACAATTGTTTTTGTTTGCATGCCTCCTCAATATCAATTTCTCCCCTTTTTTCTAGCGTTAAATCATATTTCAATGTCTACCTGTTACTTGAGTAGAAAATCTTAAAAATAAAGAATTTTAAGTAGTAAAATTTTACCAGGATTTATTTATTTTTCATTTAACAATAGGGCTATTGAGGTCACTCATTAATGCAAATTTAAAAAATTAATCAAAGATTTGAGCTCGGCAGAAATTAACCATTATATTTTGGAACTATCCCGAAAAAAGAGAAGGGGGTGCAGCCCCCTTCGAAAAGTTAAAGGGGGGCTGAGTACCCCGAGTCCCCCTCTTCTACAGCCCTTCTTTGCACCCTTATTTTTGCAAGATGATACTGATTATAGTATTATGCGTTCCCCAACTTGGTGTAATAGGGTTATATTTGTCAAAACGAATTCATCCACCCTATCGTTACCGTCGATATAAACTAGTCCTTCAATGAGAATTGAGACAAAGACAAATAAATAATGTTTCAAACGTCCATCTTCCGATCATGTGATCTTTCCGCGAAAGGTTATAAACTTCACAATGTTTCTCTAACAGGCACAGTCTTTCACAAGCACTGTCCGTTCAAACTATACTATAGTAATGCACAATCAATAAATCATCACGCGCGATTCCATAAATGCAAATACGTATTCTATAAATCCATACTTCATGTCGACAAGATCTTTCACAAGCATCTTGCCACATTTATAAAGCGTCGAGAACCTAAATATACAAAATATCTAAACTTAACCTAATCGCTCTTAACCGAATTCCATTTCCAACTTCAACTCCAACGAACTCAAAAACTAACTCTATATGTAACACGCCCAAAATATAACTAAACAAGAACTTATTGTAATGCTACATAGCTACGTAAATTTACATAATAATAGTGAATACAAAATATATTACTCCCAAGATTAATTACATAAACTGAATAATGATACTAAAAATCCCAAAAGAAATAGTTAATGAATCTAAAGGTGCAATTAGAAAACAAAAGGAATTATAAACAATCGAATGTGCGAACGGTGATAAAATTACTAAGGTTACAGGATGCAAAACAAACGAAATCCAAACTAGCACTATTACATTGGGGACTACGGGGCATATCACGGAATGGGAGGGGGCAAAGTTCTACAGGGGCTTAAACTGAAAAAAGCAAAAAAACACTATCACTTTGTATTATTCTAATTTTACATTATCAATATTAATAAGCATACTATGGGGCCTGTACGGTGGCCCACAGGTGCCACGGCAAAACTTACTTTCTCACGGCAAAACTTTCTTTTTCACGGCAAAACTTTCTTTCTCACGGCAAAACTTTCTTTCTCACGGCAAAACTTTCTTTCTCACGGCAAAACTTTCTTTCTCACGGCAAAACTTTCATTCTCACGGCAAAACTTTCTTTACGTGTTGTTGTGTACGTGATACTTAGATCTAATCAATGCTTTAGACGTTTTAAACTTCGCAGAATTTGCGAATACCTACATCTTCTCTTGATAATTCTTGCAGAAAGACAGCCCAGAAATGTTCTAAAATTTATCTAGGTTGGGCTAGGCTAGGCCTATATGCCTATCTCAACGAAACAGTACCGCATGCAAGGTCTTTGATTCCTTTGTTTTGAAAGCAGTGAAAAAGATCAATTCGTTGAAAATTGGCGTGCACATAAAATTCGTGCAAAAAAATCTCGTACGTGCACTTGGCACGCTCGATTGTGGCTTGTAAAAAACCTATAAATTGGGTATTGTGTTTAATATCATATCATATCGTATTACTCACAGGGTGGGTTGATGGCTAGGTACTTAATTTTTTGAATAATAGTAATAACAATGAATAAAGAAATGAAAAAATAAGCATGGGCATAATATAAGGGGAGAAAAAAGTGGTTGCCCAACAAACAACATCCATTGTTTATAAAAATTTTGCCTGACTGAATCATGGTAGATTTCTGCCTGATTATCGCTTTTTTGGAAACTTTTCAATGTTGAGAAACTACAGTTGCCGCTACAGCCCCCTTATCTCCCCAGACCCTTGTCTACTACGCCTATGTTAGAAAAGCAAAAGGAACAAAGCAATACGACGACGAGAATCCAATGTCACGAGATCAAATTTTCAAAATAAATTTAATTTAACTAATAAATTAAATTCAAAGAAAGTTTTGCCGTGAGAAGTAAAGTTTTGCCGTGACAAATAAAGTTTTGCCGTGAAAAAAGAAAGTTTTGCCGTGAGAAAGTAAGTTTTGCCGTGAGAAAGTAAGTTTTGCCGTAAGAAAGTAAGTTTTGCCGTGAGAAAGGAAGTTTTGCCGTGGCACCTGTGGGCCACCGTAGGCCTGGGACTTAGGCCCCGCAGCCTCTAAGCTTCAGCGGTCAATGCACCAACTTGTTTTGATAGCCATTCTCCAAGACCACTAGGCGCAACCAAACAATTGAATCCTATCAGATAAAATTCAAGGTTTATATTTCTTGTTTCGAAAGAAGGTGGTTTTTCGATTAGGTTGTCTGAAGCATTACTTTCGAGTACAGTACTACCTTTCGAGTACAGTACAGTACTACATTTCGAATTACCTTTATAACGGACCATTGGCTCCGACGCAGGTTGAAAAGTGGAGGGGGCCAAGGGAAAATTTAACGTCCCTCTTCGTCAGATGCCCTGCGGACTATTTCTAATGAAATGATTGACTATCATATCAGTTGGTGTCGAATTTACGGAAGTGGCGGCTTGAGGGCATGGTAACTCTGAACCGCCTGCCATACGTCACAGGAAGCACCAAGTGACTCGATGTTCAAATGCCCTCTTCGTGTTGTGACATGCCAGTGCCCTACCAATGTGGGCATCCTTTTGCTGGAGCCGTAACCAGGACAAAGCCTTAAAAACGAGACAACAACACAAAATTTTAATCTTGAGATACTCACCAAGCAACGCAAATCAGTCGCACATAATCACAGTCTCTCATAAGGAGTCAGAGACGGATCAATAACAACAAAATAAGAAACGTCGAAGAAGTAATGAATAGTGGAGCTTACTGGGGGTACAGTACTCAATGTCTGGGGGTACTCGACTTATATTTCTTATAAAAAATTAGTGTTAGCATTCAATACAGAGATCAAGATTCTCAAAACTGTTTCTTCACTTTAACGTTATTTATTCAGTGCTTCACTACGTTAGGGAAAATGTACTTCAAAGATCAACTCTCTCTTTACTTGAAGATCGTCAAAAAGGAGTAAATTTTGCTTCTGAAGTAATTATTTCTTATTCAACAAGAAATTAAATTGGATATAAACCCATCGGCAAGGAAATTTCTTTTCGAGGCTGACGCAGAACAAATAACAAGGCTCTGAGAGCCCATGCTCCCAAAATTTCCCATGACAAAATCACTAGGCGTGCAAAAATTCCGGGAATACCATTATTTCTCTTTATTATATTCAAATACCATATCAAATTATCGTTGACAATTTTGACGTGGGCATAGAAATGACGTAGACCTGCTATAGAGTCATCAAAGGTCCTTTATCTTAGGATGCTTAGTTACAGACATACAGACATCTACTTACTGCCCGACAAAAGCATAATTACTATTTGCAATGCAGCCTCACTTAGATTAGCAAATATATGACGTTGCCTATTGTGAATAATCAATGGCGAAGGGTCCTCTGTTTCCATGGAGCAGCCATAGAGATACTATGGTCAACTGAACAAAACGGTTGACAAAATCCAGCTAGGGTCAAAGCACAGGATACATAGCCTGTTAAGTCTGCACGCAGGTTACAGAATACATGGTTATAAGAGATGAGGGACAGTACCCTAGGTACCAGAGCCTGAAGTAACTAGGTGTAAAGTATTGTAGACCAATGTGGTGGCGCAGATTGAGTGGATCTCAAATAAACATTTCTGTGCCTAGATTTGAACTACATTTCTGGGACTAAATTATGGAGACATGGAGCACAGGGTTGAGGGACAGAGGCTGAGATTGCTCCAATATTTTTCTTATACCTGCCATATTTTGGGTCGTCATCTCAATTCCTAGCACTACATAAGTGGAAGAAATTATAGGGGGTCGGGGACAACTGTCTCTTAACTTAACACATTTTGAGAAATATTGGCATACAAACAGAACAAAAAGTCCGCAGAGACAAGATATCTGCAAAATTCACAGTACTCAGTCGTTACATCTCAGTGAAGCTTTTCGCATTAATCCTCCCAGTTTCAGTGCTTCCTATTAGCAGTCGAGAAATGTTCAACTTGAAACCGTCACTTGCTTGCACCCATAGGGCAATATGGTTGAAAATTATTCATAGTACTTCGATATAATGGGGTCCAACACAGATCTAAACGGGACTCTTTTGTGAGGTAGGAGTGCAAACTATAATGGCGACATGTTTCGTATTATTGGTAAAGCCCGTTCGTCATTCCATCTAGCAGTTTTGGAATCTATCTACATTAGCACGAAAAAACCGCTATTTTGTAGACAAAAGGAGTTCGTTTTCATCTTAGGACTCCATTGGTAACATTCTCAATAGGCAAGCGGCACTGATTGGTCAACCTCAACAGTCATCTCAACAGTGCTCGCGTTTCTGATTGGCCTATTTCGATCCACAACTGGGTATATATATTTCCTAGCGTAGAGTTTTCGATCTATGTTCTGACGTTTTAAACTCTGAAGAGTGTCAGACGAAAGCTTTAGTTTACTCAAATGTTTGCTTTTTTCAAAGACAAACTCTGATAAAGTAAAACCAGGCTTGAAAGGCTTGAAAGCACGATTTTTCCGAAAATGATAAAAACGGGGCTTTAAGGTAGGATAAATGGATTTTAGATATGCATTAAGAGAGACTAAGGCAAATGGTTCACCAGATAAGCCGCTGTTTCCCAGCCTCACAAAACGAGTTCTTGCTACTCAGAGTGATAAACAAAAAAAAATTTTTTCGCTCTGGTGACATCTTAGTTTTCAAATAAACAGTTTAACTGAACATTAAACAAAATATTATATACCAATAACTGTTTAGATTGACGAAACACAATGCTGTTAAGAGATAAAAACTATTATATATTATTTCCAACTAAATCTAAGATGTGAAGTCGTTGTTTTGTGAAAGGAAAAACAGAGCAGTAGAGCAGCCGTGGTGTAAGCAGGATCTGAATGGGTCGGAACTTTGATTCTGTGTCGTGGCTAAGCATCCTTGGGTCTTCTAAGATTATATCCACTGTTAGCATAACGGCAATATTAAAATAATGCTGTTACAAAAGTAAGCTAATTGTATTCTTCCTTTAGAAACCAGGTACCCTCCCCGTTTTCTTTTCTAAAATAGCAAACGTGCTTGAGCATCTCTTTAAAAAGAGCATTTTTGTGTCCATCAATTTTCGCTTTGAACTCTTTCAAGATTTCTTGCGTCGTTGCCTGCCCTGTATGTTTTGCTCGTAGTGCAACGAAATGCCTGATCTCTTTAATTAGTTCTTCTTCTTCCGAACCGTATGCTTGACCTTGAATACGATACTGATTATGGTCCAATTCTGCCTCCGCTGAACGTCCTTCAAGTGCCTTACGAGCTCGCATTTTATTCAACAAACTTGCCGATGACAAGTCTTCAGTATTTGCTTTCTCTATTAACTCTGAGCCATCGAAAGAGGTCTTTTTAGAAGTTGAAGAATCACTAGTATTCTGCACAAGAGATTTTCGTTTCATTCCGAACCGGGGTTTCTTTGATGTAAGCCCAGCTGATCCGTTATTCCCCGTCCAGGTAGGGACCCCAATTTCGGCGTTTCGACACAAAGCGCGAGACTTTCGAAGAGCATCGGCAGCATGTTTCGCCACACGCTTTGCTTCGTTTTCTACGAGAACATAATCTGGGTTTCCTGATTCTTCTATTTTGTCATGCTTCAAAGCACTGTGTACACCTAGAACAAACAAGATTCGAAAATGATACTTTTCGAAATCAAACCATGAACTTTGAAACAATCATGGATGAATACTGTATAGTGAGAAGGTATAAGACTACAAGTAGCTAAATATCAAATGTCCAGAAGAAGGTTTGTAATGTTTACAACATTTCCAAAGCGATATAAATTTGACTAACTTCGAGTTTGATTTAAATGAATTAAAATCATTACGAACAAATTCAGGAGTAAATTGAAAAAACAGGTAGATCAAGTACAATTGTACACGATTTATCAATTTATCAAGAAAATACGAAAACGAAGAGAATCTCGCTGACGTCATCAAACTGGAATGCTGACGTTGCACCGACGTCATCAAATGTTAATATTGGTATGTCCAGCTTGAGCGCAGCGTAGTGATGGCCTACTAGACAGTACAGCCTTACGTTGCTGATTGGACACGTAGCAATAGGTCTATTGTGTAGTCTAAACACTTGGAAATTCAAATGGCCATCAAAATGCGTCGGGACATTGCGCGTTTAAGTATCTAAAGAAACTTGAAAGATGATTATCAAAAGCAAGTCCTACAGGATATTGGCTGAAAAAGTACCTGTTTTATCAAATATTGCCATTAAGACATCTTCATCCTTTTTCTTAACATCTTGTTCTTCATCTTTGTGCTGATGCCGCGTGTTTTTATCTAAAAAGTCTATTTCTGTCCCTTCGACTTCTGCATTTTTGCGCTTTCGTTTCTTCTTTTTCTTCTTTCCTTGTTCAATTATACATCTCTTTGAACTACTAGCTTGAATCGAGTTCTTTGCTAAGATCAAGTTTTTCTCAGTCTCAGAGTCTTTTTGTGGAAGCTCACTAGCTTCTCCATTCTCAGAGATGTTTCGAGGTGTGCAAATAAACTTATCCGCAATTTTTGAATCTGCATTACCTGCATCTTCGCCTACAACACCATCTTTTGAAATCATCTCACCTTAAAGATTAACCAAATATCATTTTAGTAGTTATATTTTGATTCGATTTAATGTGCCATGGGACTGTTAAAATCGCCATCGCTCGATGCTTAAAGGCTCCGCACACTTAGTTTATGACTTGTGGCATGGAAATGGACAAGAGCAGTTAGCAGAGAAAACTAAATTTTACAGCACAAAGAAACGCAAAAAATATGAATCAAGGCAAAAAGCTACAAAATTTAAAGCGAGCTTATGGACTTAGTTCAAATGTAATTTTCAAAGGTAGCACATTGCCTTGGTAAATATTTTCGAGTTGCTAGAATTTTGCCAATTGAGGAAATATTTTTCGATTTTGTCTCGATATTAGACAATTCAATTTTGGAATGAATATTAATTCAATAAAATATTCCCTATCAGATATTTTAAAAATTTTTGGCTTCAGCTAAAAGCTCAGTAAAATCATGTTACCTAAATGTGAAATTTTTCTTTAATAAAAAACAAGCCCCAGATTTTTGATCTCAGAAAGTAAGTTTACTCACATTGAGCAGGAATGTCATCCCCTCTTATCGACCAAACATCTTTTTGACAGTTCGAGGTGTCCTTTTGTATTTTATCTGTTTGAGTCCTTTCTCTTTGTTTTTTATCGAGATTCTCCGGATCTTCGGTTGAAATAACAGTTGACGATGTTTCTTTAACAAATCTCTGTTTTGACTTTTTCGTAATATTTGTCCTTATGTCTTTTTTTATTTTCTTTACTGCTTTACTTCCTACTTTTTGCAATTTATCCTTGTTTCCCCCAAGTTTTATTTCTGACCCAGTGCCTGCAAAAATTGCATTCGTCTCTGTGTTATTCCGGGGTCCTTCGTCTCCCAAACAAAACAGTTCATAGAGGTCATTTGACTTGAAAAACCTTCTTTGCGCTGGATTTTTCAAAACCCGATTGGTGAGAAATTGTTTGAATATTTGCCTAGAAATAGATAATAGTCATTCAGAATACATTTAAATGATAATAGTGGGACGAAGAATTGTTTGCTACAGAAATAGTAATTAAGAAGTCTATAGGAATGGTAGGTAGACCATTTTTTACAGAGCTTCTAACGGTAAAACTGAAGTAGTTAAGAATTTAAGTTATGGAGTGGCCACTTTTCCCTCATCTTTGAAGGCTCTCACCAGCCTGCCCGAGGCACAAACGAAGAAAGCATAACTGATCCGGACAATGTCGCGCTGTACCAGTAACTGCACAGAGACCAATTATAACATGCTGATATCACTCACTTACATAAGACGATCAAAAGCAGTGACGAAGGAACAATTTTAATGGATTTCAATTGATACATGTTACCAGGGGCGGACACTTATTGGGGGGGCAAGCCTATTGTTTTAACAAGATGACGTCACATTTCCCATTGTTTTGGAATAAAATACCATTGTCCTCTAAAGTATTGGGGTAGGGGGTGGTCGCCCCCTCGCCCCCCAGGTGTCCGCCACTGCATGTTACAACAAATCAGCATTGATTTAGGCTCCACTGTTCAAAACTGGCAGTTGAATTGCTGAGGTTTTCACAGTTTTAAATTAATATTAGAGTAAAAATATTTTCCTCAATTTACAGTATTCAATTCACTTCAAAATGTCTTTGAACACTATCAAAAGCTTTTCAACGAAAGCCAAATCACTTTCAGCTTACAAATATTTTCATCGAATAGAGTGAAAACTCGCAGTTAAGAGTCTCAACAGAAGTCGATTCTGAGCTCATAAAGGAGAATACCTGCATGTTTCCTGAACAAAGCAGTAAGGCAAAGTTGTTTATTCTGAAAAAGAGCGGTTTTCCTTTAATCATTGATGCAAATTGGTATAAACAAAATAGAATGGTTGATATCATACCTATGGTAGATTTTCTCTTCAATAGTCCCGGTTGTTAGCAGCCTGTAAATGGTAACATGCCTCTCTTGTCCTATCCTCCATGAGCGCTCTCTGGCCTGTGTGTCTGTACTCGGATTCCAGTCCGGATCGAAAATAATCACACGATTAGAACCGACCAGGTTGACACCAAGGCCACCCACGCGAGTAGTAAGTAAAAATACAAAAATTGATTTGTCCTGTAACGAAGAGAAAATGCATGAAAATGAGGTATAGATACGGAAAATAGTCCAATTATCCTGAAAGTCTAGAAATCTATCTGGTTATGTGCTCTCTATGAAGACGAAATGTAACGAAAAAGTCTTTTAATTTTTTCCCCCTCAAAATATTTGTTTTACAAGATAGAAACAACGCTCCCTGCATCAATGCTTTAAAATTTATTCGAAATGAAACTGATACGGTACCTGGTTGAACTTTTCAATCAAAGGTTGCCGTGATCCAACAGATGTGGAGCCATCCATTCGTAGGTAGGAATAAGACGATTCCTTGACAAACGATTCCAAAATGTCCAGCATCTGGAATATCAAGGAACAAATGACTTTGATGTTGACAAGACTCAAAATTTTGACAAGACTAGCCGAAAAGTGTATTTACTACTCTTGCAAGCGTAAATTTCAATGATACATACTAAGTTGTTGGTCGTTGAAGAAAAAATTGCCTATTTACTGATATTCAATTCTGGGGATACGAGCTGGACACAACTGTGAATGTTGGAGTTCAGTTTCTTTCTATTTCCATTGCATTCATCGGGATTCATTTTCGTACCAAAGACAACGTAAAGGTTTGACTATATGCAGTTATTTTTTTCATCTTCTTTATTTTCAATCTACAGACAACGGAAACGTTTCAATAAATCTAGACTTACCTGTCTTGTTTGGGAAAACAATAATACTTTGTGGTTCTGTTCTTTCCATAATCGCAAAAGGGATTCTACAACTATCATTTTCCCTGACCGTTTCCAGAATCCATAATCACCTCCAGGTTTGCCATCGACATTTGTTTCAGATTCAGCAGATTCTTTTGTTGAATTCATCCAGTCAAGTGATCCAGCAGAACTAGACAAATCTGGATGATTGCATATCTTCCGTAGCATAATCAGTCCAGGGAAAACCTGAATCATAAATCATCACTGCTTGATAATCAACAAAAAAGACAAATATGAGAAAGCAAATCAGGCTTAGTTTACCTAAGAAAAACAAGCATCACTGATAAATCTAGAAAAATCTGCGGAGATTCATGGATTACACTCCTTATTACATTGCATCCCATCTACTTCTACCATGGTTTTTATTAATTTTGAGGGTAGAAGGCTCACATTTAAAAGTGGGCGTCTATAAGTTTACTAAAGTTGTTTCATTCTCACTAAAGTGGGGGTAAAAGTAGGGGCGATGGTTTGGTGAGTAAGCGGAGGACTCGCCGGTTGCCAGGTTCTGATAAAATCCCTGGAACTGGGCATCCATGAAAAATTGCTTCTAATGGCAAAAGAAAACACTAATCTGCCAATTTCTTCGATTTCATATCATAATCCAAGTAATTACGACTCTGCATTAAAGTTGAGGCAATAAAAATTTGATTTGCAGAAGGAAAGGACACAAAACATTTCTCAATCAATTCATCTTTTGTATAACCAGGAAAGCAGAAACAATTTTTCATGCATAGCGATCAAGAGTGAATTTTATTATGAAAATGTACCTTCATCTTTCCAGATAGAATTGAAACGACATCTCTTGAATTGATATATCGTTTGTACAAATCCCTTTGCTCTTCCGTCAAACGACAAAACAGCACCTAAATTGGGCAATTTTTTTGTTTACAATGCTACTGTGAAGCTGGAATAAAATGGCTTTTAATAGCTCTGCATACCAGCTGATATTGTTTAGGCAAAACATTGACGTAAAATCGATAACCAAAGTACAAAAAGGGCACTGTCTATACACTCTTTTTATAAGAACAATTTTTTTAAAGGACCAAAGATCACGAATCTGAAAATTGGTCAAAAGTTAAGAACAAACAAAGAACAAGTTGAGGCTGAGCTACTGTAAAATGCAACTTTGAACAACGCTTTATCTTAAAAACGAGGATTTTTAGCCATATATCGGTGCTTTTTCGGTGAATATTCAAACGTGTCGGCAAATTAAGGTTGTCTCACTCTCTTGTTGGCAAATGAGGCCTGAACACCTCTCTAGAGCGAAAGGCTAGCAATCGCACTGCTTACACCCTATTAATTTAAGAACAATTAAAAACAATCCAGCCTCAAATTTTCGAAAAAAATGAACCTAAATTTACTGGTTCTTTTAAAAAAGGGGGTGTATGCGATAAACAAAGAACTTTTAAACGAATCACCACAGCTTAACGTTATTTACTATTTCATTTATCTCTTTAGGGGCAGGAAAACTCAATGGGCGATATGTAACAGACAACACGATGCTGTTTATTATTTCCAGAAACACAGAGCCATCCAAGGATACTTCTTCAAGCATGTTTGACTTCGATTTCCAATGCAGGCCAAACTTAAGTAATACAGCGAAGAGAACAAACATGCCATACTTGTTCCTTCTTTGTTTCTTGCAATCTTATCATGACGTTGTTACTTCTTGTCAAATATAAATGAAAACAG
This sequence comes from Rhopilema esculentum, assembly GCF_013076305.1. The sequence continues at coordinate 1,181,249 of NW_027019762.1, forward strand.
GCCTACCTGTTCGTTCTTAGTTGGCAGATTAAGACTCGTGTTTACATCTTTCTTCATTCGTCGCAGTAAATAAGGACTGATAGTGTCTCTTAAAACACAGGCGCATTTGTAGGCTATTTGAACCTGAAGTAAGAAAAAATCAGGGTTCGGATTTGAAATAAAATTGTTTTTGTTAACAGTGCCTTATTCATCAAAAATAGACAAAACAAATAAGTAAATGAGCTTGTGAAATAAAGAGCTCAAAAAGAAATATGAGAAGATGTGTTTGCAAACAGAAAATCAGCATAATAGAAAAACCAAATGAAAGCAAGAAATAAAAAAGGCAAGTTGAGCTTGAAAATACAGATTTCGGATCCTATTTTTGCAGAGAAATCTAAGTTCTGAATACAATGCATTACTTGCTTAGTTAGGCTAATTGCTGAACTCACTTGGACATCAGTTGCATTGGCATATCCACCTGCAGTTATCGGCACTGCGAACTCCGACATAAACACCGGAAGGGTCCCCAGTTTGCCAGGGTATATGAAATCGAACAAGGACCACAGCTCTCTGAGGTTATTTTGCAGTGGGGATCCAGACAGAATGAGGCGATGAGAAGTTGCAAACTGATTGAAAAAAAAGCTGTTAATGTTGGCAAAATGTAAAAAGAAATGTTAGTGCACACTTGCATTGCCAACGAACATTACAAAAAGTCAAATGATTATCTAAGGGAAGAGATCGCTGCGCATCTCATTCAAAGCATAAAAGAAAAGATCTGTCAATATGTGGCATTGTATGGCACTGTCTGAGTGCAAAATTAGATAAGTAAACAGATGCCAAGCTAACAAGACATCAGTTCGAATAATAATAAGAAAAAATTGCATTAAGATTTGTTTCAATAGGCAAACAAGATAACTCTCTGCTCACAACTGAAAGTTTATTTGAGGATGAAAACTGCAGCGTAAATCAGTGAAAGTATCAAAGCGGAATGATATCGGAATATAAACGCTTTTGTGACCGTTTAGTCTACAATATATTCTATTTACAAGCTGAGAATGCACCTCCCAACTAGTCAATACAGAACAAATAAAAATTTATCCACCCTGTCAAAGAAATGAATTGGTCTAGCAATTGATGCAATGGAATCGCCTAGTAATCCAAAATCTTGGTTACCTGCTTACAGGTAAGAGTGATTTCCGCATCCGGATTTCTAATTTTATGTCCCTCATCCAAAATTATGTATTCCCACTGATATCGAAGCAGCTCATCTTGGTGAATTCGCAGGTTTGTGTATGACGTCACAACCACACCTTTGTCCTTCGCAATGTGGTTTATGAGAGCTTCCTGTTAAAATAAGCATGCGTCTGAGAAAGGAAACGACAAATAAACTGCTTTTTTCATGTATTCGTCATTGAAATGATCTACATAGAGATCTGAGCAGAATACGGGCTTTGATAAAAAATGATGAATGTTTACCTCACGAAAAATCTAAAATATATGACATTTTTCACTAACTTCACTGTAACGACAAAATTTGCTTTCAAGCTAGTTGAACAATGCTAACGTGCGAGAAAGGAAAGAAACAACACGAGGAAAACACCGTAGAATGAAACTATTTGTAGGTAGAACGGGTAACCTGCATTATTGCTTTCGTCCTATATATGCTTGCTTCACAAAAGGGGTTTCTTGAATAGAGAAAAATAAGCTCTAATATAACGTTTTATTATTTTGAAAAATAGAAAAAACAAACACCAAAACTGTGACAACAATTGTTTGATCTTGTATCTTAGATCTTTACAAAGCAATGGATCACGAAATAGACCTTTATGAATGAGGAGAGTCGAGCTCATTTTAGTGCAAGCACAGACCTGTTTAAAAACATGCTGTTTCTTGATAAAATTTAAGTTTGACATAAAGTGACAATTTTTAGGTCCTAATTTGAAGGGACTGGAAGACCATAAACAAGTAAGCTAACCCTTCGACCAAGGAAAGAACCAGTTTCATGAAGAACTGCAACTCTGAACTCAGGAGACCACTTGTGGAATTCTTTAACCCACTGATGAAGTACAGTTGCTGGTGATACGATAATTGTCGGTCCAAACCTAAAGAAAAAGCAAAATAACATTTTTTCCATTGTTTATGGAAAATCAATCCGAGCAAACGTGTTTAAAGCGTAATGCGTGCAACAATATTCAAATGAGTTCAGTATTCCACTGATCAACCCCTTGACTTCTGTATAGGGTTGTTCACAGTTGTTCGGGGGGCTTCTATTGCTTCAAACTGAAACATTATATCTACTACACCAAATATCATATACCAATTAAATAAAACGCTGCTGTGTCACATGATTAATCTTTACAAAAACTAACCATTCCTGGTGAGCTTCGACTTGTTCAAAGGCAGTTCACATCAATGAAAAACATTTTAATCAGGGAAAGCTTTAATCAAACAAAGATAAAAAATAACTTGCAGAATATTTTCAACAGCTCTCGACACAAATGAACAAAGGCGAGAACGTCAAACATAGACAACTATAAGATACTACCACTACGCAAAGTACCGAAGCAGAACTCAATAGCTGCTAGAGTTTTTAATTAACAACCAGCTTTACTATCAGCAAGTAGAAGAATAATGCTACCTTTACTGAGTGTAAAAATGGATAAGAAAAAGAACTCAGTTGCTAAAAGAGAAAAAATTATCAAGGACTCAATTGAAGGAGATAGCTAACGACAGAGAAGGATGCATCTATATTTTGAAAGGACATAGAAACGTAGATTCTCAAATTCCAATTTTGATTGATATTGCATGAGGTGATAACTTAAACAGCAACAAATGGGAGAATAAAAATTCTACTACATTAATTAGGATCATCTTATGTAACTTTAGTTTGTATTCTACGACAGAAATATTTCCCTTTTTTATTTTGAGGAGTGGCCAAGATGATTTTAATAAAACAAGTCACCAACTAAAAGCATAAGCTTTGAAGAAAAACAAATTCTAAAATGATTTCTTCGAGCAATTTATAATGATGGTAATTAAAAGAATACAAGTAATTAGGAAGCTAAGAAACCTATATATACAAATAAACTGTTGAAATGCTAATATTTTCTTTCTTCATCTTTCAAGATTTGCCTCGAGCAAAACCTCATTATTTGATGTTTTGGTAACTGAATTTATATCAACTATATCACATGTCTGTTTTTCTGCTTCCTTTAATTTCATCTCCATCTTCTGTACTCTTTTTGCAGCCTCTTTTCGATACTTGGTCCCCATTTCCATCAGCTGTTCCAAATAACTGCCCAGTGCTCCACTCTGCTCAACCTGAAATTTTGTTTCTGTACACAATGTCTTGTTTACATTCACCAGCTTCAAATTCGCTTTGGCTAGATCCAGTAGCTGTTTCAATGGTTTGAAGATATCTTTTTTTCTCTCTTCTTCTAGCGATTCAAGTTCTCCGTGGTCAATAAAGATTTCAGGGACTATTTCACTACACACCTCTGCTGTTGCTTCGTTTACATTCACTGGTTCACGAGCCTCTCTTTTCAATTTTATACTGTCTTTCAAATGAGACCAAAATGTTTTCTCGATATGTTTGCCATTTTCGACAGGTCTAACTGCATTAGAAAACGTGAGAGATTGTGATTTTTGCTTCACTATTTGCAAATTCCCATCAACTTCATGTTTTTCTCTAACATAATTAGCGGTATTCTCCTCCTTATCCATCTCATTAAATTTCGCTTCACATCGTGCCAGTTCGTCTTCAATCAAAGCTGTTCTCCTTTCTGTTTCACTAATTCTCTTTTTCAGACTTCTTACCTTTGCTTCAAGTCGATTACCCTTAGTAACCAGGTCCTTTTCGTCTTGTTTCCAACAATCTAGTGTACTCTTAATACCTTCATCGATGCTTTTTCGCTCCCTCATTTTTACTTGCATTTTCTCATACTTTGCTTGGCTTTCGCTTAGTTTCAACTGCACTGACATTAACCGTCTTGTCAGATTTCGCTTTTCTTCCTTCAGTTTCTTCACTTTTCCAGGCTGTTGAAGCTGCAGCTCTACGTTGATATCCTTCTGAATATTTAGCATATCTCGCAAATGGGTTCTCTCATGTTTCTCAAATTGTGCCTAAAAAATCGAAAAAGTGTTGCAAATATATATGCAAACCAAGACGAAACCCAAAATTCCTCGTTTAGACACAACATTCAGTTAAAAACTCATTGATGCAGAGGAAGGTAAAAAACATTTACATCAAATTGGCAAAAACTATTTGGAAATTATAACTCCCAAGGCAACACCAAGTAGCCATGAGATAAGAGACTAACCATGATTTCTGATGACTATATTACGCAATAAGACCCAGGCTTTCATTCAGATACATAGCGAGAAAAAATTAACTCATTTCTATTCAGACCCTATCCATGAACTAGGCTTATATGAACCTTAAAGTTCGTCGCGATTCGGGGATTCATCAAGACATTTATAGTAAAAAATTAAACAAACTTTGAGTAAAGAATTGAAGCATCTCAAAATATTCCTACACATGCCAGTGGCGGATCCAGACTACCGCCATTACCGCTCGAGCGGTAGTCAGTCAGATTATTCAAAAAATTATAGAAACAAGGATCATTTTCATGTTTATCCTAATACTTTAATTAAACCATAATTAATTATTGAAAATATTTGATCGCGCTGCAAACCAAGCCTTTCTTCATAGGAACATGCCTGAAATTTCCACAGAGACAAAAATATTGTTTAATCCTTATCGCTATGGAAATTGCGTGCCAATTGCCGAGCCACATGTTTGCAAATAGAAGGCTAGCATGGGGGATGATGAAATCATGGCTTGCTAGCTAGGGGGGTTGAGTCGGTGTAGAGCGGATTCGAGCTGCACTGAGCGGTAGTCAGCCTGCCTAAACCAATCAAATCGTCAGAAATCACTGCCAACCTGGGGGGATGCATACAAATTTTGTTGACAACCAATGAACAACCGAGTTGACTACCGCTCAGATGGGGGGTTGAGTAGTACTGCCGCTCAACACGGCTCAAACGTTACAGAAAGATGGGGGGATGCCTAAATATTCTGCAAACTGTAACTTCAAAGCCGATGTGACCCATTATTTTGTACAATACACAACTAATCGTAGGAATATATTTTAAAAGAATATTAAGACTCAAATATTCTAAAATTTAAGAAGGCATCAGGTTTAAAAGTCAGGCCCACAATATTCGCCAAAAGTATGATTCTTTGTTAAACAAAAGTTGCTCTCGATAATTTCAAATTTTATCTAGCTTTTTAAACTTGTAATTTCCAACAGGTCAATTTTCATAAGTAATTGCCCGACTAAATGCGAGTTTTAGGCGACACTTCAAAATTCTGCCAAATGTATCTTTTTTTCTAATTCTATGGTGTTCCTCGTCTAAATGCCGTAATTTTTTTACAATATCCATCCTCAGAATATTGAATAAGATTATTTATTTCTTCTCAAGCTTGTTGTAAGGATACATGAAATTTCAGTAAAGCACAGCTTTTCTCTTGAAAATGGTCTACATAAGAAATTATAGAAAGCAATAATCATTTTAGAAAACCGGGTGTGACCAAGAAATGGGTGTGGTCTAAAGGGTGTGGTCAACCCTCTATCTCATTTCGGCGGCAGTCAGATTTTTGGCTGGATCCGCCACTGCATGCAGTGAAAACCATGATAATTTACTACCTCTAGCTCTTCTTTCTTTTTCCTATCTTTCTCCTCCACTTCTTCAATTTTTCTAAGAACAATGAATCGATAATGATCATTTAAAAACCATCAAATTTAGCGAAATAAAAAGGGAAAGAAGTTGAAGAGTTCATTTCTCTATCAATAACAAAGATGAATACATCGTGTATTACTTACTTGGTTAAAACAAGATTGATACGTTCCACGCTGGACAATTCCAATTCCATTTCTGCCAAATCATTTTCATATCTTCTTATAGAGCTTTTCACAATGGTTTCTTGCGAATTATATGAAGACATCATGCACCATGTATGCACAAAATCGAACGAAATATGAACTCGTTGATATAAAGTAACAGTGCTGCCATAAAGCGTTCGAACCTTGAACTTAGCTCAGAACACAGAGGCGCTCGATTTATAGGATTCTTAACACATATGACGTCAAATCGAAACAGTTCGACGGATCACGTGACTCTATGGAAAATCACTTGCTGTCTGTGACGGCTGATTGTGTTGAAACAGATTATGAAGTTGATGTTAGATATACTAAATTTCTTGATGTACAATGAAATAGAATAAAACTTGGAATCTAAGTAAAATTTTACTAGGAAAAATAAACGAATTTTTATATAACGTTTCGTATCGAAATGTCAAAGGAAGGGTCAAGCACCAAAAGATTTCAGCAAGGATTTGGTGGAAACTAGCAAGAACCTCAGGAATATTTTTCTGTCTTTCAGAAAATTTATCAATAAATTTTCCAGTGACTGTTTATGACTTTCATCAAGGAAAGCAAATTTAACAACATTGCTACCACTCATGAATGCAAATTTTGCTTTGTGCACTCTGATGCCTATAACTTTACATATTTCTAAATGACATAAACAACATATAATTTTGCTGATTTACGAAAAGCTTTTCAATTTCATGTTAACAATAACGAAAACTAAATGCAAAGATAGCTAGGCCTACCTGTTATCTTTATGCAGCAAATTCCTAAGGCCAGTTAAAAATGCGATAATTTGGATGGTTTTTCCCAGCCCCATTTCGTCCCCTAATATGCCTCCAACATCCTGACAGTGAAGCTCCCAAAGCCACTTAACACCAGTCCGTTGATACCTTGGACGAAAAAGATACCTGTAAAAGCTTGCAAGAAAAATTCAGCTATAAAAGCATCCGTGTATTCACGTATATAAGATCGCCAAAATGGATAATATAGTCCAGCCACAAATACAGTAACATTTCTGGGAATGAGGGGAGAGGAATATGATTCGAAATAGCTAGCATATGTGATTCTTTCGATTTTGCTACATTTGTGGAAACTTTTACTTATTGCCCTTTCTTCTCAAGAAGACAGAAAAACTGGAAAATAAACATTATAGCAACCCAAGGGTAATAAATCAATTAGGCGACCCCCGCAATCATTAGCTGGAAAATTGGAGGTTTAGTTCAGGCTTCTGCATCTTTCAGACTGTGACAACTGTCTACCCAGCTTGGTCCATCATAATGTATTTGGCTTGAATACCAGAAGTTTTAACCATAAAAAAGCTTTCTTAGCTTCGGTTAACAGAAAAAAACTGCATTCCTGCAATGCTCTAATTTTAAATTTAAGCTTAGTAAAATCATGCGCTCCATAAACATTTTAATAAAGATTATAAATAAAATGCATCATTTCTCTGATGCAATGCATTTTAATTTATATGTAACAAACAGTAATAAACAGTCCAGAAATAAACAGTTTTCCTTCTAACCTTTTGAATTTTAATATGCATTGGATAGCTCCAGGTTGTACTGTAACTGATGCTGAGTACCTTTTCATATGAATAATCATATCTGGCACTGCTCTGTGACATTCTGGTGTTTACAAAACAGGTCCTAACGAACTATCTTCTTTTTCTTCCTTACGCAAATTAAGTATTATATACATAAAAACGATGTTCTCTGACTTACTTGTAAAGTTTCCTCCATAACTTAACAGGGAGACTGAATCCTCCTTTTAATGCGATCTCTTTGTCATCGTTTTCTTCGTCTTCACTTAAATCAGAATCTGCAACTGTATCGAGACTACCCGTCTTTTTAAGACGGTTTTTCAGCCTCAGTTCTTTAATTCGTTGTTGGTATGCAATTATATTTCCATCGTCAACAACTTTCTTTGGTGTTTTAGACTTTTTAGATTTAAGCTTTGCTTTCATTGCCTGGTGGTGCATTCCTATTTCTTGTTTTTGTTTCTTTTTAGGGACGTAGGTGGCTTTGGATCTTAGATTATTATCTTCTTCATCTTCTTCACTTGTTAGATCGTCACTTACTTCGTCTGGGTATGGGATATACTCTTCTGATGATGAATAACTATCGCTGAACTCATTTCGAATATCTAGCTGCCTTTTTCTTCGTTTGATTCTGTCATATTTATTAACAAAATCATCTTGCTCAAAACTTTCCTCTTGACTCTGTTTAGAGGTCGAAGGTTTGTTCACGTGAAATTCTGTATGTAACTCTTTCGTACCTTCGAAGTCGACCATTCCAAATTCTTCCAAATCAAAATTTCTGTGCTCTTTAACAGAACCATCAACTAAAAGGCAAGTAAACTTAAACCTGGATAACTTCATCATGTCAAAAACCTTATATGTCGCAATGGAGGAAAATATTTGCCACAGTAATGATATCAAAGGGGCACAAAAATCAAGCATTTTAATTTCATTTCCATACCTTTATTCTCATTGATCTTTGAAATAAGCTCGTCAAGGTCTTTGCAAGCATATTTTTCTCTGGCACGAAGCCTCTCAAGCTGCTTTACCTGGAAAAATAAATTTTTGAAGCATAGATGAATTAATTTCAATCCAATATTGTAATATAATAGGGGCCTTTAACATAAAAAATTCAACATTATCTGGAAGTTTGCATAGTCTTTATGTTGCAAAGCAACTGAAAACGGATGCTGCATAAAATGTTTTCTTAAGTCTCTGATCATCCAAAATGCTGAAACTTTCTCCATTTTCTAGTAGCCTTTAAAAATTACATTAAATTACATTACCAATTAAAACAATAATAACAGTATTGCAGAAAAGAAACATGTTTCACAATTGCTCACCTTCGTTTCTTTATGGCTGTTTAAAGAGGCCAAACTCCTTTTAACATGATAGTCATTAGAGGCAGCACCTTGACATGCAGATATTGCTTTTTCTACTTTCTCTATCTCTGCTTCAGCTGATCTACAACATGGATCACAAGAATATACTTATAACAAACATTTTAGAGAATGCATTCTTAAATTTATCCACAATAAATGAGAGCAGTTGCAAGTTACACCTGTTAAACATAAAGATAAAAAACAACTCACTTGATATCATCTTTTATATTTTGTAGATTCTTTTCTGCTGCTTTGATTGAAATCCTTCTTTTCTGTTCTTCAATGGCATCATCAACTTGCTGAAGCACACTCTCTTCAAATTCTTCTTGCTCATAAATGCTAACACCCAAGTCTTTCAAGGCAGTACTTTGCTCATTTTCAGGAATCCTCTTGATCTTCTGACGGTCTATTTCAATACCATAGCTTCTAACTTTTTCACTTTCTTCAGCTTCATGGTCACCATCCATTGTCAGTTGACAAGTCTGATCCACTTCAGAATTGATATCAAGCTTTTGTCTATAAACAGAAGAAATTGATATCATATACTCTATTTACACTATGCAAGTTAGCTACCCATGTGCAGCACCATTGGCTAAGCTTTATCAAATGGGGCTGCTGTTATCAATATGTTAGGAAGAGTTGGTTAAACATTTGATTTTTCACCCTGGTATGCAGAGCTGATTTATTTTGTTGATTCTTTCAAAGATTAATCTTTTTCGAAAATTTGTCTTTTAATTTTTTTGGTAATGCTTTTTCAATTTGTGAGTTCCTACATATCTTTATTTTAAAAACGAAGAGGCACCCTTCTCTTTTCTTTTAACATTTCTTCACTGAAGCACAAACTCAAAAATTTGCTTGTGAAGCTTCAGAGTGATGCACATCGGATAGTATCATTTCCATTAAACTTCGATTTACAACTTCAAAATACTATTTTCAGCAAAAATCCAAAGGTAATTACAAAAAAGGTGATGTTAAGAAATACTACTACAGTACAACAATACTGACTATTTTTTAACAATAGTGACTTGCTATGTGTTAATTTGTGCTGACATACAACGTGGAAACAACTAAAGTGTGGCCCTAATTCTGCTTTTCTCTTTAATTTAGAAGCTACTTTAAGGTTTTTTTTAACTACCATAATAATCTGATTAAGCACTGGGGAGGCTTATTAAAAATTTTATGTGGAAAAAGAGCACAAGGTAACATTTAGAGGAAAATGAGTGAATATGGATGGTGAGGGATATCTTTGAGATAAGCAGGTATGCCAGAGCCAGTGTAATAGAGTTTTATGTAGTTAGAGAGCAACAGCAAGACATGGCGTGCAACTCATATAGAGAATATAAACTGACTACTCATTCTTTACAGCGATTACAACATATACAAACAGGAAGAATATCATAAGCATTAGCATAAATTAGTATTCAGGTTCCAATCCTATTACACCTGGGGAGGGAGGGGCTGTAGCACCATCACTTCTTTGCTGAAGTATGTTATCAAAATTATGGCACTAAAGATAATGATGACAAACTATCATAAAGGTTTGTAAACTTGTCTTGAGCAAAGTTGGCAATGATGGCAAGCGTCCCTGATAAGCATGGTAAAATGCTTTTGATATCACTCATAAAGTAAAGTGATTTTTGCTATCATTTGTAGAGTTTCCATCCTATCATTTCAAACTTTGGCGGGAGCAAGCGCATATCCAGCCTGAATTCTGACTTATGCAAAAGTTGTCAGAGAGAGGAGCCAAGCCCTTTTCAGTTGGAAACAACAAATTTTTTCTGAATAAAAGCATTATCACTAATATTGAATAGGGGGCTCCAAAAAGGAATTCTAAGGAAACGACTTGCAAAGAGAAGACAAAACTCTAAGGAACTCTAAGGAAAAAGCCTCTGAGCTGCCTGATCCAGGGAAGATTCGAACCAGGGTCATCTACATCCCAAAAGCAGTGGTCATACCACAACACTACAGAACAGACACTGCAAGGCTTGCTGACTGACTTAGCTAGTTGTTTAGCAGGAGTGAAACAGTGATTGTCAATTTCCATTTTATTGGTTGCAACAAACAATTGCATAGGTCCACTGTAAACAATTGCAAAGGTCAACTTTGATTCCTATTGTTTGGCTGTACCACTGCAGAGGCAATCTCAACTTCTGATTTGATAAACCAAATCTCACCCATGCTCTCGCTAAAAATTGCAGAGGTGAAGGACACTCTGGTTGGCATACAAGACATTTGCATAGGTCAAACAAATGGTTATTGGCTCTCGAGGGACAAACAAATTTCTGGATTCAGAAAATACAGACCAGATAAATGCCTAGAATTCCCACTCGACTTTTCTGGGCAGAGGCAGAAAGAGAGTCAACAGAATATATGTCCTGCAGACTTTTGTGGGAAAGGTGTGCAATCGCACGCGCACGCCCTGGCGCATGCCCTGGCAATGCCCTGGCGCACGCCTACTACTTTTGAGGAGTGCAAAATATCACACGCCTTCTTTCATTCTGAGAGCAAAATTCTCTATCAATGATTGGTTTTATTGGTTTTTGAGACAGGTTTTAATGTAAATCTTTCCTTGGTACTATTACTTCATGCCATTTCAAAAAGGCATAACACCTTGTCAGGCACTCGCAATCGCGTCAGCACTCGCACAAACCCAAATGCGAGTGTTTGATCGCTCGTGCAAAATGGTTAATTGTATCTTTTGTGAACCAAGCAAGTAACATAGACAATACTAAGCTGGTATATCAAAACACAGGAAATATAAGTAAGCTGACTTAACCACATCTCAACGAAAAAATGCATTTGAAAATCAATTCCACCGTGAATGTTTAGGAATACTTTGGGTACTTGGTATTTTAACCACAATAGCACTTAAGACATTTTCTGGCCAGTAAAGGCTTTTTTAAAAAAGTATGGAACAACATTTTGCGATCATCTGTCAAGAACGTCTTTATGACCTTCGTGATGTACATAAAGTTTATAAACGAAGCACACTTATAAAGGGGGTTTAGTCTTTCCCTGGAGTGCATTAAAGGTCATCGTAGCAGTCCTTTTTCATTTGGTGTTACCTCAAACAAAGGGTACCTTATAACAGGATCAATTTGTTCAGTATCAGAGCGATCGCTTGCACAAGAGAAATCATACGAGAGAAGGGCCACTTGTGTGGGCTATTTCTCACGAAAAAAGGCCTGATTGCGAATTAAAAAGAAAATTTTAAAATAATCATAGGACTACAGTAGAATCCCGATTATATAAAACCCAGCTATAACATTAAAATATTATTATTTTCATCGGTAAAACAGACATTGGACAACATGCACTTTTTATGATGCAAAAAATGGAAAAGAGATTTGTGCAAAAGTTAACACCTTTACAAGGCTTTATGGCATTTTAGTGAATAAATCACAAAACACAAAAGACTATAACAGACATTTTTGTCTCTGAATTTTATAAGGAACATTAAGTGCTGTTAACAAGATTTTAATTTTTGATTGCCAATTTGGCAAAAGTAACAGACTTGCCAATTATGCGAGAAAAAGTAGCAGATTTGCGGATTTTGCTACCCATATACAGCCCCCTCTACAGACTTCGCTTTGCTTTAAATCTAGATTTTGACAACATTTAAATTAATGGCCCATCATTATCTTTTATGCATTATCTTTATGGATTATCGACATCTGGCCAGTGAGTACATAAAATAGCTGTGATGCTTGATAACCAAGGGCCCTCAGGGCACAGATTTACACGCAAAAATGGTCAATACAACCAGATGAGCGCCAAGCCCCAAATGACTCTGCTAAGGGTATATTATCGAAGCTGATGAAAACTATGTAGAAACTGGCTCAAGTCTTTAGAAATAACATGTTTTTGTGTTAAAATGTTAGTAGTGATACTAACGATTCAGCGAAATAAATTTCATCAAAATTATTGGTGTCATCATTGTTCTGTTGGCAATTTCTGCATAGATCTATTAAGATAACCATAAACTTTTGCGAAAAAATGTCACATGCTACTACACACCTGGATGTTTTCAGGCGTGCGGTGGTTAGCACGCCTGCCATATTTTTCCCAGGAAAGCCTGTCCTGTCTTCTGCATGTTGTTGGTATCAACAGGGGCAGAACTAGGACGGACGTTGATAAAGAATTTGCCGAAGAAATTACTGATTAAAAATTTTGATAGTTTCCATTTTATTTTTTGTTCTAAAGATCTGACTTATGCTTCTGCATAGGTTGCTTGTAGTCTGGATCCGCCTCTGAGGCACCCCAGAAGAACTTAATGAATAGTTAGCACTTGATTTTGTATAAATAGTTTATCCATGTTTTATGCATTAACATTTTTAGCTTAATTTAAGTTACAGGCGTCGGCACTGTTATACACCCTAGGAATTGATTGGTGGAGTTAAAGATGTGTAATCTAGTAGAGGACACATGTCCACAATTATGATCCTCTCAACTTCACATATACAAAAATGATATCAACTGGATTGTATCCACGTGACAGGATTTGTATTTTATGTGGTCAAAATAATAAAAGAAATGACAAAGCTTACGAAGAAGATAGAAATCTATTACTGACGCTAGCTAGCTATTTTTGTCTGAACTGAATTCTGATAATAGCGGGAAATAATTGGAATTTGTCCCTCGCACATTAAAGTAGAATCTTGTCTTTTTTATCTCTCTCGTATTAACTAGCATCTTACAGGCCAAGGAAACAGATATCACAAGCAACATACCCTTTATTATCAGCATAACAAGTTTAACCAAAGAACATGGAATGTTATCCACCTTCTTGTCTCGTGGTCACTGGTCAGTCCTCTCCTTTCTCCCGGTTATTTCTCCATGTTGTGCAACAACAAACCTGGTGTTTGAAAGCGAGGCGAGGTAAATATAGCTGCCAATCAGGCTCGAGGCTGCAAAACATGGAAGTTGCTTGCAGTTCATACGTCTCTTTGTTTTTTTATTTATGTATTAAACTGCATTTAAAAGCATCTTCAGTAGCCATAAAAGGTAGGGTATGCATCAGAGTAGTTTAAGTAGTTTTTCCATGTATTTTGCAGTTTCTGTTATGAGTTAACACGAGCTGCGCATCCATGCTGCGATGCGATGAACCATCAACAATCCAAACAACTAAAAACAGACAGACAGAAAAAGGGAGTGATTTGATAGGAGATCAAATGGCCAAATAGACTGTTTTAATTCATCACAGCCTTTTAAGTTTTATAACGAATACATATGCTCCAGTGAAAACTCCTAATTCTTCAATTTCACGAAAGAGCTACTATTTTTTCTAACTGAAGTAAGTGAAGGTTGAATTTGCAATATTTTACAAACAACTTTCGCTGGACCAGCACTTTTTTTAAACATTACACTAATTCTTTACTCTCATTGTTTTCATCTAGCTCTTCTCTGTCCCTTTTGTATTTTTTTAAACTATCCTATAAAATCAATTTTCAGTACCTCCTTTATTTTGCAAGAGATGGTCTTATCTGCAGGCTGTTTGACTGCATTTGCTGAATATCATAGATTTGGTGTAAAACAAATTAAAATAGAGATGTTATTTTCACTTTGCAAGCAGCCATAATTTTTCCCACTTGGAAAAGCAAAACCCTTTTGCATAGCTGCAAGGAACATTTTTTCTGAGCTGTCAGTGAAGGTGCCCATGCTTTGCTATTACTGAAACAGCAATCAATCAAAATTCATTCACACCCAGCAAACCCACCTGTACCTAGTCTGCACTGCATCAAACATGAAGCCAGCTGTAGCACAGGGACGACACAGAATAAAAGTTGGCAATTGCACATTAAAACTACTCAACAAAGGGTTTATGGGGCCTCCCTCATGGTCAAGGGCGGTGACATAATGGGGGCCCAGTTCCCGGGAACCAGAGCAACTAGATCTGATTTTAAAGGCAATACCCTTATGTTTACCATGTTGATTATTTCATCCACCAAAAATGAATAAAAAATCACCTTGCTCAAGAAAGTCATCTTGATTTCTGGTCTGAAATGTTATTTCATGCCTTGTGAGCGTTTATGTTTGAAAATATGCAATTTGTCCTGCTAAGCAACACTGATACACCAGTGGTATATTGCTATCAAAATAGCAAGGACGGCTCTTGTAGAAATTAGAAAGTAAAGATTTACCAGTTTTCGGCAACAACAAATCAAGTCAATTTTCTGCATTCAAATTGTCCTTTTCATCATAAATTTCTGCCCTTAAATGAGGTTTTCTCAATTCTCCAGCAAATCCAACATGCAGTTGAAAATTTCTTGAGATCCAAAAGTTTACACCTCCAGTGCACCTCCTCAGTATTGATAAAGGAAATTGGAAATATTCGCCTTTACAACTTCTAACCTAGTCAACTTTCTTCCCATACCAGCAGTTGTGCAGCACAGTAATCTAGCATAGTCTTTACAGACTTTTTGTACCACGTAACTATTTACAGACTTTTCAGACTTGAATCTTTATTGGTAAGATTTGGTAAAATATTTGCATAACAAAAGCACTGCATATTTGTGCGGCATGAGCAACATGCTTTAAAAACAATCCTGCTCACAGTCTGGGATGATCTTTGAATTTCTTATATTTTGAATAAAATCTTAGCATGGGTGTTAGATAGACCAAGGTCAGTTCGTATTTATTGGGTAAAGAGAGTTAAATGTATTAACTGTAAGGAGGAAAATAAAAGATCATGGTAAAAATAATTGCCTAATTTTAATGACTGAAGATGAAATCTCAATTCTGAAAGTCTTATGTGCGACCTGTGCAACACCCTGTATCCACCCATGCTGCAGCAAGCCTGTACCCACCTCCACCATCCTGAACATGTACATTTTAGACCCTTTCCCTAGAGTTGTTACTTTCAAGCTTTTTTACAGGAAGTTAATATCTTATTCACAGCAATGACACATTTTTGATAAATGGAAATCCCAACTGTTAAAATAAAAAATCAGAAAGCACCGAAAATACCTATAGGCAATACCCTTATAATAGGGGTGCGAGGTATGATAGTCCTTTTGGAAGAAAAAAATTAGAATATCCTAAAATGATATCTTGCTGCAACAAAGATCAAATTTGCATTTATGATAAGAATGATAAGATTAACCAAGGTAAATTTGTGGTTAATTTATTTTGAATATTTTTTAACTTGAGCAACACTTGCTTCACTGAGGCTCCAATGCAAGTTGGAAAGTGGCAACAATAGCAAAGTGATTGCTTTAGATTAAATACATAACAAAGGTTTTGCAAAAAAGACCTTTTGTTGCACAAAATTGGGAAGGGGGCTTTAGATTAAATACATAACAAAACTGACTGCCCCCTCCTCCCAGAACTTTTTGCAGAGGTATGCAGAAGGGATGTGGATGAATTCAGGTTGGTGCAAGTCAGTTGCTGTTTTGATACTAATGCACAAGCTTACTAGAAAAAGTATGATATTAACTCAGAATTCTTTGAATTTCAGATAATAAAAGATCTCCAGAGCTTACAGAGTCTTTTCAGGATCTTGCTGGAAATGGATTCCATAGGTATGATTTTACAGATTTTTTTACTCAATTAAAAGTCACCAATAATAGTTAAAAAAGAGTGAAAATTACATGCTTTTAGGGAGACTGGGTGGAGTTTGCAACCAAGGATTTTGAATCTAAAATGCATCTGCCAATATATCAGTGAAAATTTTAAGTTTTTGTTATATAGAGGGTGTCCCATGGGGGATCCACACCATCAGGCCTGGCCCGTGAGCATTTTAGCAGGCGCATGGTACATCGCTCTCCTCGGTAAAGTCAGGTGGACGATTTTTAGTCTCTTGAAAATCGTCAATAAAAGTATATGAATAAACAACATTCTTTAACAGCTGAGTTTACAAAACAAGATGACGATTCCCCGACAAAAATAAAACGATAGTTTCATATAATTGCAAATCAACAACATTCATTGATGTAGGCTTCAACAGCCGCCTTTGCACTGCCTTTGCAAAGCGGGTTCAAGAGAATAGAAGCTTTATGTTTAGCGCAAAGTTTGCACCAACCGAACGTCACCATCTTCTTTCCATCTATCTTCTCAATTTTTCTTCCAAGAACAGCCCCATTGTCTTAGAAAGTTCTTAGCTCAGCAGTCAATCCTTTCTGGTTACTCGCCATGTTGAAATGATTCGGGTTTCGCATAATTGGAATATTCAATTGGCCTTTGAAATAGCATTCTGGTTGAAATGAAACCATTCAAAGAATTTTCTTCCCTATTGCATTTAAAATGCTTTGTTTGTTTTTTGCATGACTTGTTAAGTAGTTAATGAGTTTACAGGAGTAGATGACTTCCTGAAAGATTAAAACGTTATTTCTAAGTCAAAACATACTAGGGGATCAAGTTCCTATCAATATTTATGCTTTACTTCAAGAGGTGTAGAGAAATGTAAGGAAGACCAAGGCGGGCGGTTAACGTGTGAACTGACATTGAGGCGAGCGATGAATAGCTCGCCTTGCTTACCTGAGGCAAGCGTGGAGGCGCGTGTGGGGGATCGCCTGCCTCAAATTTATAGTATTTAGTGGAAGTATTCATTGTCTAAAGAAAAACATTTCTCCACAAAAATTTGATTATCTTAAAACTATCACATCTATACCATGACAAAAGGCCATTTCATGTGCCAAAGAGATGAAACTATCAAGAGTGTTCACAGGTCAAAAAATGATAAAAATTTGAGCAGCAAACCAGACAGTATAAAAACAGGAACCTAGAAACTCAGGTGGACACTGAGATATCAATCTAGCAGGAAAGTCAATACATGCTACTAAGCAGTACAAATTTCTAGTTGGTTACAACATTTCTCCATTTATTTCAATAGGAACATCTGGTATCATTGGGTAGTACAAAATGCTGAAAACAAAAGCTGCACATTTATGATCAAACAGAGAATTCCAGCTCATATGTACATAGATATGGATGAAATAAAAAACTTGATGGTATATAGTGGGTCAATGGTTAGTAACTCAGTAAAGCTATCTACAAATTACTTTGGTATTGAAAATACATTTGTTAAAGCAGGTTTAGATAACAGTTTTGTTTTATTTCCTGTAGGTGTGTTTTTGCATGTGACTGAAAAGTATTCAAAATTGGTTTAAACATTCTTTTCAGGATGACATTGACAATGATGATTATGATAGTTATTATGATAGTTTGCAAATGTATATTTTGATGAAACAGTCTTGTGAATCATATACCAGATTCATTCAACTCAACTATTTAGGTTTAATTTGTAGGTGGCTACAATCTGCTTGCATCAAAATATTTTTGTTATACAGCCGTTGTTGAACACCACTTATTCTTAAAAAATTCTGAACTTGAATCTAATGTCAGTTTGTTCTAAATCCTAATCACAAAATTTAGGGGTAACTATGCTGTGAAACTGATAGTTTTAACATTCACAGTTTTAAATCAGCTTAAGATCTGTCTTCT
Source organism: Rhopilema esculentum (assembly GCF_013076305.1). The sequence continues at coordinate 1,199,500 of NW_027019762.1, forward strand.
CTGTTTATTTCTGATTATTAAGCACTCAGTTGTTTTGCTGTTTCAATAAAAGCACTGATTCCATTTTTGCAAAGCATCACATGTTTAACCTTTCATCAGCTTAATCCATTTTTTTAATTTCTAATTTTTAGGTACTTGCAGACTACCATTTCAACACAGAGAAGCCAACTTATGAAAGTGATAATCATATTGTAACAATTTACCCAAATAAAAAAAGGTATGATAGGTATGCAGACAACATATTTTAAGAACAGGTTATAATCAAACATTTTCTAATTTTGTGCAACCGAAATTATGAATTCATACCTTGTTAGATATTACCCTGTTTTGAATAAAAAACTGAATTACTTTCTTTACCTTCTATCTAAAGTTTTTGTCTGAAAATTCCTTTGTTTTTCTTTGTTTTTCACATGGCCATTTCAGCATTAGATCAACGAGAAGCATCCTAGAGCCCATGATGAATTTTTTTCAGGACTAACTAACTTCTTTGCCCTGTTAATTTACAGCATGTCATCAAACTTTACTATTTCTATGCCAGTACATCTGAGGTACCTAATGCCATCTGAAAAAGGTGGGCAAGTAACCCTGTCGCTTGAGGCTGGGTCTCTGTACAGAAGAGTCACCAAAAAAGATTCAAAATGTAAGGATTCCTTTAAATATATCCTATATCATTACTAAAAATGTTCTGATTTCAAAGATTTGTCATAGCTAAACATCTGTGGTTATGCCTATCATGTTAGATCGATATATCATTACAGTTTGCATTTATTCACATATTAGATGAATAAAATAAATAATAGAAATTTCAGCAGTTTTATGAGCTAGAAGCAAGTCAGTACATGGTAGCATCTGAAAAATTTAATCAAATTTTCGCCGAGAGTCTGATATTTAATCTCTCTTTTTGTTTAATGTAAAATGGCAAACACAGGTTGAAACAAATTTAGTAAATAATGTTTCTTTGGTTTCGCTAGAGGCAATTGATACCATACATCAACCTATTAACTGCCATATACTTGTTGTTTTTTTTATTTGCTCACTCTCTATTTTCAAATTCAATTTTTCTGTTCACTCAAGAAGCAGTATCAAAGAAAAACTTTAATCATCTTTGAATACTGCCTCACCACATTGACTCAGTTCCTTCAAAAATCAGCATTCCATAATCATGTTGATATCAGAAATGGTTTTTAGACTTACATAAGTTGTTTATTATTATTATTTCGTTTAGCCATAACCACCAGGGACCGATGTTATGACACTTCTAAAAGCTTTTGCGAGTGGGAATTCTTAGGCAAGTTTTCATTGGTAAGTATTTTCTATATTAGATCCATTTTTTTAATTTATCTTTTATATAAGCACTTTTTTGTTTGGTTATAGAACATTAAGAAGTATTGACGTATGTTTGCGTCATAACACCTTATATTTAGAAATATTTATGCCTCTGTCATTCCAGCTTTTTGCTTTTAGAATGGCTAGCAATCTTTATTTTTTAGGATGGAGGTGGCAGGTCTTTTATCTTACCAACCGGCAATTTGGGTTGCACAATGACTGTTGTCATAACCACGATTCTTGTGAGTTCAGCTGCATCTTTAATCATTGTACTAAAAACGATGAAGTCATTTATTTGAAGGAGATTGCCAAATAACCACACTTTTTGAACATTAATGAACGTTTTGAATAAACATTGTAAATTGTGTTTATATATAGTTAAGTTAATTGAAAGTTAATTGAAGGCAATAAGAACCTTTATGCTGTATATTTATTAGATATCAATTTCTTATAAAGATCGACCTTTACTTGTCACCGGTTTTTCTCTTACAAAATGTGGTTTTGGAAGTTCTGCTATTGTTCATAGAAAGTTCGAACAAATTTTGATTTCCAAATTGCATCACAAAAGATGTTAAGTAGTGTTTTACACGCTTGTATTTTGGAGAATTTCATAGGTTAGACACGAAATGAATTTGTGTCGTGTTGATTTACTTCAACCTATGCTGCCTGGAACTTCAAACACGGTAAACGAGATGAAAATAAAGATAGCTATGTAATAATGGCACCGAAGCAACAACATGCTACTGCAGACAGTTCTAGTTTATTGATGAGCAGGTAGGATACCGGCAGCTTGCAGCTGATGTGTAGTTGTATCGAATAGCGCTATAATAGAATTGCACATCCAGTTCAGCAGAAAGTCTCAGACCATCAATTTTATTGGTGTAAATCATAGAAATAAAAAAAATGGAATCAATTATGATTCCTCAATCAAAATTTTGAAATATGCCAATAATTTTGAATTTTATTTTAGTTTAATTTTCTAACTCGGGAATAAACTACCAATACAAAATGAATTGCAATAAGCTCCATCAAGAAAATATGAAATAGACATCCGAAGGCCAGTTATGAGGCTACCTCCCAACATCATCTCACGAGAGCTAGTTGAGCCGTTGTTGTATCGGTGCAAATCGCTCAATCTACCATTAACCTCTAAAGGAAGGGATTTCTAAGGAAAGTTACAAAAATAATCCCTAAATTTCATTGATAACTTATGGACAAGAAAAGCCTCTTTCCCCACAAAAAGCCGATGCACAATTCCTACCTAATGGCATTAAAGAACGTTTATCAGCTTAAAAGATGCCTAAAGGTATGAGAGGTTTTAACGATGCCATAAAAGAAACTCAAAACCCAAATCTATACCGAAAAAAAATTTGCCCATAAATGAACATTGAGGGAGGGAGGGTTGGAAAATAAACAGCAAGCTTGTATTGAGGCTTCACCGCGCAAGCTGAGACCCACGCTATGACAAAACCTTAAGTACCCATAGATTAACCAAGGGAATGAAAACGCCACGAACCACACATCTTACCCTAGTATAACAAATCAAATCCTCAGGAGACGAAAGACTCCTCTCATTGCCAATAAACTAGTAGAGCGGATACAAGAAAAGCGCGAGGAAGCGTGGCACAAGAGACCATTACGAGAAGCAAACAACAGCAATCGCAAGCGAATTAGTTAACGGTCAAAACTTTTGAAAGCCCCTCATGAAACAACTCTGATTAAATTTCATTCAATCATCATGTACAAATCTGATCTTCGGAGCTAAGTGGTTGGATGTTGGCTGAATCTCCAATAAATTGTTTCATTAATTTGTGCCTTTTCGTTGCTTTGACCTACATACTTACAATAATTTTCAATAAATGTGAACAATTTGTCAAAAACTTACACCCCAACAAGTCAACACGATAAACGGATAGATAGCGGTACAAATTGGGTGAAATAAGATGAACACTGATCTCAGGATTTAAAAAATGCCTGAATCTGATTTTTCTGCCTTCTGATAAGATAAATATGCACAAGTTTATGAGGCAAGGACTTTTTGATAAACATGATTTTCTGTTTAAGAATTACATTTATAATTTTAGCTCCATGTCCAGAATGACCAAAGCTATTTATTAAAGTAGTTCAAAATATAAGACAAATATGAAATATAAGACCAATGATCTATTCCATAGGTAGCAGGACTGTTCTCATTAGCGTTTAGAGAGACTCTGTATCTGAGATTAATAAAAAATTGATACAACCTTTTTCACATATAAATATGTCTGAAACAGGATTTCATAATTTGAAAAATAAAATCGTTTGTTAACTGCTGGTATCTTCGATAATTGTTTCTTGCTATCGGTTTTCAGTTGACAGTTTAACCCCAAATTTCGTGAATTCTAAACACAGTTTCAGAACCTAATCACGAGCGTATATTATTTTTATTATTGTTATTCAATTAAACCTTACCACTGATTGGCACTTTTTATTATTGTTATTCAATTTACCACTGTCGGACTTCAAAATTGATCCTAAGCAATGGTTCCAATTATTCTGATGATCACAAAACAAACTAAAGATATAAGGTCTTCAAGAAGTTTCTCAAGGTTTTAGTTTTAAAGAAAACAACAAATGATAAAAGCAACACAGCACCATGTTTCGCTAATGTCTTATGAAAACAAAATTTACCTGCAATACATAATAATAGTTTGATATTTACATACTTATGTCCAATTACTTCCAAAATAAATCTTTTATTTTATAAACAGCGACGTACTTTGCCCCTATCCTAATTTGTTTTTACATGCACAATTTATCAAATAGATATTTACACCTAGTCTCCTGACTGCTGTAAGCGACTTACAAATTGTTCCTTGGGTAGTTGTTACGATCTTTCTCCTCGTATACGTCGTGCGAGTTGAATGTCTTTAGGCATAATAGTGACACGCTTTGCATGGATTGCACACAAGTTTGTGTCTTCGAAAAGGCCGACAAGATACGCCTCAGATGCTTCTTGAAGTGCCATTACTGCGGAACTTTGGAATCGTAAATCTGTCTTGAAATCTTGTGCTATTTCACGAATCAGTCTCTGAAATGGCAGTTTTCTTATTAATAGCTCTGTTGATTTCTGGTAACGTCGAATTTCACGAAGAGCCACAGTGCCAGGTCGATATCTGTGTGGCTTTTTCACACCTCCTGTCGCTGGAGCACTCTTTCGAGCAGCCTTTGTAGCTAACTGCTTCCGTGGGGCCTTTCCTCCTGTTGACTTTCGAGCAGTTTGTTTCGTTCTTGCCATTTTGTTACCTAAATCAATGAAAAGTATAACTGCTTAAAGCGCGAAGATGCTCTCAAGACCCGAAAAGCAACAAAATGCGACAGCATGGTAAAGCTGAATACATCTGAGTTTGGCAAGCCATCAGAACAAAAGAGCGTTTCAAGCAAAAGAGACGAGTTTCTTACCTTCAAAATTATCAAGACTTCTCCAAAGTCGGCAGCAGATGCAGTGTTGTCGCCAGAAAACATCTGCTCTTTTATTGATGCCGATACCACCTCAAGGGACAATTGTGACCTCCATGGTTTGCCTTAAAAGGAATGGACCAGAGAATGCAAACAATCAAACTGTCCATTCTCTATGCGTTCTCACTTAAAAATGGCGTCTGTTTTCTCAACTGAATTTAATCTGAAGCCGTGTGTTCTGCCCTTGAGATTTGAAAATCCGTGGTATCAAACTCAGAACACTTTTTTCCAATCATCTATTCAATCCAGCAATTGATGCAGTTCTTTTAATGGTGTTCATGTTTTCAACCTGTGCTGAAAAAATGTTTTAGTGAAGTAAACAATATGTTCTCTGAAAATGTGTCTTGTATTGAACCAGATACATCACCGAATGCTAATGCTGAGTACGTTTAAAAGTGCCCCTGAGACCTTGAAAGCTGCCTGTTACATTTCATCTACTTGTTCTATTTTTGTAATTTATGCACATTTATGCAGGGTTACAATGCATACATTACTATCTGCTTCACAACTGGTCCTGTGAAGAAACCTATATGAACTTATTTTAAGATGAATTTTTTAATATGTATTTGATAAGCTTAATAAATTATTACAACCTAAAGTAAATAAAAGGAAGATAAGAACGGTTTTAGTTCACGTTAGAGATCATCGTATGTGCCCAATCTAGATTTGAAGCAGTGGAAAGAGGGTGCCAATTTGGTTTCTGTGTCTAGATCGTTCCAAACTTTGGCTGAACCATAAACGAAAGACTTTGTCCCATCATCGTTCAAAATGAACATAGCCTTTTTCTAAGAGAAATTAGCTGCGGGGCAAACCTGTGTTTATATAAACGATAAAAAGCCACTTGGGCTACAGTGGCAATTGCCCCCTAGTAACTATGCTAAAAAAGGCCTCGTTTTGCAGCTTGCAGTGGCGAAGCCAAAGGTCCTGCTTGTCCTCTGGGCAGGAACACAAATTTCCAAAGATAACAATTTTTAAAATATTAAAAATTTATTCATTTTATGAAATCATTATATGCCTGATTCAAAGGCATTTCTTGTCTTATTCTACACTTTTACTTCGTGGCTGTGCCCTTTTTCAATTTTGAGACACAGGGTGACTGGAATGGAATTTCGAGTATCCCGTTCATAAATTGATATCGTCAAAAATTTAGCCCTGTGGTCAGTCCTGCCCAATACTCGTAGGCAGGACTAAACCCTATGTTTGGTCCTGCCCAACAATGGGCAAACGCCTTGTAGCCCTGTTTTTGGTCCTGCCTCACAATAGAAGAAAACAATGGCACTCCTGCCCTTCAAAAATGGCAGGACCTCAGGTCCTGCTCTTTCATGAAGGCAGGACCTAGACTTTTGGAGCCCTATGTTTCGGTATAACTTGTTGATTTCCTGCACCGTGGTCAAAGGTCACAAAGAATTTTCACTCAGGCCATAGGCTTAACTATTTTGATATCATGGATAAAGCTAACTGTAACCGTCATGATTCTGCTGCTGAAGAAGTTTTTGCTGCTAGAAGCTTCGGCCCTACACTGCCGTCACTTGATTTATATAAGAATCGATCGTTTCAAAACAAGTGGTACTTATGGAAATCAAATTGTTTAGGGTCGTTCTGTTGGTCGTATTTACTGTTAAAGTCAAGAATATCACAGACATCGCGAGAAACCTGACATGCATATAGTTTTCTCTCAGACTGCAGAGAGCAAAGGAAGTCATATTCAAAGGCCTAATTATAAACATTAGAAAAAGTTTGCCGACGCTGCCGAGAGAGAATCTTCGTTTTTTGTACCAGGAAAGTCGAGATCGAGGGGAGATGGAGTGTGCATTAAATTCAATTTCAGCAGTTCGTCCTCCTGCCTTAAACAGGAACTACCATACAATTCAGAGGTCCTGATCAAAAGGACGCTTTGAAAAGGATGAAAAGGAAAACAATGGTAATTACTGGGAGCTTTTGTACTCGGTGACTCAGATTGTATTGTACTGGCAAAATGTCAGGGGTCTCCTCTGATATTCAAAACAAATTGATTCAAGACCCTAACTACCGTGCATCAGACATATCCATGTTGTGACAGAATATTTTTACTTTTTTTAAATAATTTGAATCAATTATGTTTCCAGTATGTATTACAACTGTATATGCCTATCTAGTACAAGCATTTTCTTTTTAGTCAATGATTTCAAAATTTCCAATCAATGAAAACATTTTCAAATGTTACTTATTTTAGAAAGAATTTTTGTGATGCTCTTTTGACAAGGATCCGAATCTTCATCCCCTTCTTTCAAAATGTGGCAGTGAAAAATGTTTCACTGCAATCTTGATTTCAACATATCCAGAAGGTCGTTTCCCCCTTTTCCGAGGGTCTCTAGGGCGTGGCTTCACGTGTATTTCTGGGGGCTACGCTCCCAGACCCCTTTTGGGCAGGACCACCTGTTCTTGGTTAGCTTCGCCACTGGCAGCTTGGCGTCTTCGTTGCGAGCATTTTCATCGCTTAGTTCTGAAAACAAGCATTCAATGCAGGCTGCTCAATATAGCATTGCGTGGACTGGTGCGCAGTCGATATTGGCTTTTACCATAAATGCGCAGATGAGACTTTGTTGAGACCGACTTTTTCGACGGTCATGTAGACAAAAACATGATATTTCTAAATGTTGAGTCAAAAACATGTTTTGATCCTAAAATTTTTGGACGGTTACAAAGGGGCAAACAATTCTAGTTGGGCGGGCAATGCCCCCACGCCCCCCCCCCCCCTTGGCTTCGTGCCTGAGTCAACATTTGTGTCATATGTTTTCGTGTCAAGTATGTCCATGGCTTCACGTATTCCAGAAATTTTTTCCATTTGTTTGCACTCGGAACGCCAAAAAAACCAGAGTGTACGCCGAAGATCTTCGGGCCTTAGTACATGGAATGCACCCTGGCAATCAATTCAGCAGCTTAATGTTATTAAGATCGATGTGCACTCTGAGCCAAAGGTCACCCTTTCTTTCTTTCTCCAACGCATGAATCCTCCCCTCCCAAATCTTTTCTGAGAATCAAAGATTAATGTGACGTTTGCGACGTTGCTACAGAGTGTGCTTATTTATTGTGCATTGGAGTCAGTGTCTACAATATATGGTTCAGTACTGCGACGCTTGCTACGTTGCTACAGCGTGTGCTTATTTATTGTGCATTGGAGTCAGTGTCTACAATATATGGTTCAGTACTGCGACGCTTGTGACGTTGCTACAGAGTGTGCTTATTTATTGTGCATTGGAGTCAGTGTCTACAACATGGGGTTCAGTACTGCGACGCTTGCTACGTTGCTACAGAGTGTGCTTATTTATTGTGCATTGGAGTCAGTGTCTACAACATGGGGTTCAGTACTGCGACGCTTGCTACGTTGCTACAGAGTGTGCTTATTTATTGTGCATTGGAGTCAGTGTCTACAACATGGGGTTCAGTACTGCGACGCTTGCTACGTTGCTACAGAGTGTGCTTATTTATTGTGCATTGGAGTCAGTGTCTACAACATGGGGTTCAGTACTGCGACGCTTGCTACGTTGCTACAGAGTGTGCTTATTTATTGTGCATTGGAGTCAGTGTCTACAACATGGGGTTCAGTACTGCGACGCTTGCTACGTTGCTACAGAGTGTGCTTATTTATTGTGCATTGGAGTCAGTGTCTACAACATGGGGTTCAGTACTGCGACGCTTGCTACGTTGCTACAGAGTGTGCTTATTTATTGTGCATTGGAGTCAGTGTCTACAACATGGGGTACAGTACTGCGACGCTTGCTACGTTGCTACAGCGTGTGCTTATTTATTGTGCATTGGAGTCAGTGTCTACAACATGGGGTACAGTACTGCGACGCTTGCGACGTTGCTACAGCGTGTGCTTATTTATTGTGCATTGGAGTCAGTGTCTACAACATGGGGTACAGTACTGCGACGCTTGCGACGTTGCTACAGCGTGTGCTTATTTATTGTGCATTGGAGTCAGTGTCTACAACATGGGGTACAGTACTGCGACGCTTGCTACGTTGCTACAGCGTGTGCTTATTTATTGTGCATTGGAGTCAGTGTCTACAACATGGGGTACAGTACTGCGACGCTTGCGACGTTGCTACAGAGTGTGCTTATTTATTGTTCATTGGTAGACAGGGAATTTTGTAGAAAAAACTAAGAAACTGCCTAACCTCAAATTTTATTACACAATCCCA
>NW_027019762.1:1210875-1228741 GCF_013076305.1 Rhopilema esculentum
GGATAAAAGCAATCTTCGTGGCTTTGCATTCTGTGAACTTTCCAAGTTGAAGAAAAGATATCCGATTAAATAATTAGCTTTTTTACAGCATTGTCGTGTCAGACATTTTGGTTTTGATTTGCGCCTGAAAATATAAAGTTAACATGCAACAAATTCATACGTAATCCATACGTACACAAAACATGCAGATTTGATTTATATTTTTGTGTTATCTTGAGATCATTTATCTTTATTTAACCTGCTGATAAAAGCATTCCTCCAACTTCTCAGTGGTTAGTGTCTGTTTAAAATCATATTAAATATATCATGTTTAAGATCATGTTAAAAAAGACAAATTGTCAGAAAGCTTGGGTAAATGGCGTAGTACTAAACTTAGCCTACTTGCACTGAATTGAATTGTTATATATTTATATATGTATACGATAAAGATGATATATGTATACACACACAAACACAGAGGCGTCGTGGCTGGGGGGGGGGGGACCGAAGGCACGTGCCCCCTATCATCTACCATTCGGCCATTTGTCGGAAATTTTCCTATCTGTTCGACAAAATAATTTTTTTTCAATATTATTTTTCAATAATATTTTGTACGAGATACTTTTCAACAAAAAAAGAACTATTTACAATATTTGTTTGACTATAATAAGAGAGAAAAAAGAATAATTAAATAAAAATAAATAAATAAAATGAAATAATGCGAATTGCTGCTCTACTAAGGGGTCGTGTTTTGGTCCTGTGGAAGGTTCGAATTTCTAAAACCTGTTTTAAAACGAGCGATGGATTCTTTTTCTCGAATGTTGTTAGGGATATCATTCCAGTTTTTGACACCAGAGAAATAGAAACCTCGCTTTGCATACTATGTATTTTGAACGTTTATTTTTGTAGATTTGACTTTGGACATTTATATTTTCTTTCCATCGATATATGGGGAAGGGAAGAAAAACAAGATTCGCTGAAGAGGAGCCGATATCACCAGTAAACATGGAAGAGCCACCAAGAACTGTTTTTCATCCAACAAAATACTTCGGAGAGCCAGGAGAAGACATTGAAAAATGGCTCAGAAGCTTTGACAGAATCTCTTAGGCCTGGTTGAAACGTCGTGCTTCTCATGTGCCGAACCTAGCTCGAGAATTAAGTACATGAGGGGCGCGACGTTTGAATCAATTTGGTATGGCAGATTTAGTTAGGAGCGGCAGACTAGTTTGGATCGGCAGAGCTTGCCGAGCTGCACGGCTCCAGCACGGCACGGTTTCAAGCGTCGAACTTGCCATGTACCGAACTCAATGCATAATTATATTTAATTTATTTTTCTTCCCAAAATTCATTTCTTTCTTGGAGGGCGCCTGCGTTTCAAACAAATATTTGAGATTGTGCGCCTCAACCAAGATACTTCATGTAACAATCTTAAAACCCATTTGGCGCGACATGATTAAGTTCGATGTTTGAAACGGGAGTCGCGCTAAACATGCTCAAGTGTCGCTCCAAACAGAGTTCGGTTCGGCACATGATAAGTGCGACGTTTGAAGCAGGCCTTAGGCAAACGGATTGACAGAAAAACGCCAGGTCGAAATGGTTTAGTTTATCAAGATTCTTATGTCAATCAAATCGTCATTAAATTACGAAGGAACTGTTAAATGTCTGAAGCACAGGCTACATGACCCCCGGAACCAACCTTGATAGAGGTTATTTTGTCAACTACTTTATCAGCAACCGCGTTCTTTCGAACTTTTATCTGTGTTGACCTTAATCTCATTAGCGGAGCTATGTATAGCAATGTTGGACTGAATCCCCGCTAATTAAAGTCGAGTCGTTTCGGACGCCAGTGTTTTGATGTCACTAGTTGAAAATTTCTCCATAGATTTGAGGGCTGTTTGCATTTGTGGATGCAGACCGCCCACGAAATATCGTTGAAATCTGGGTAGGCTAATTTCACCAATTCCATCAATTTGTATGCATAGCAGCCACGTAGCTGCAGGGGGGGGCACGGGGCTGTGCCCCCCCCCAAATGAAAATTTTGACAACAGCTTGCCCCCTCTGGCTACTGTTTTTCCAAATGATATTTCAAAAATTTGGCATATTTATAATTCCATGACCTTGATTTTGTCCAAATATATCTGTTTGATATATATCTGTTTTCTTGTTTTAAAGCCTGCCCCCCTGAGGTATGGTTCTTGCTCGAGTTTGCCCCCCCCCCTAGCCGACACCTACAGCTACGTGGTTGATGCATAGGTATGTGCAGACTCCCCTTGTTTACGAGGGCGGTTTGAAAGTTCGAAGATTGCTTCCTCTCGATTTAACTGCCCTTTCTCGAATTCTTTTAGGAGCTCTTCCTTTATTTTGTCAACTTCCTTTCTATCCTTGGTTATCGGTAGATAAACGCATATAAACATCGAAAGCAGGCCCATCTTTGCCAAATTTTGCGCGCATTTCTGTCAGGTATTCTCTTTTTAATGAAGAATGTAGCTCGACCTTAACGATAAATTCCTTCACGTTTCCTTGTCCGTTAAAGGCATTTGACATGCATAAGTACAGCGAATCCAAAAATAAATTAGGCCAAATTGATCAGAGCACGCGCACAAGAAATGAATTGGAAACTGCTCACGTGAAACCATTGTGCACTGCTCTAGGATTTCGCCGATTTGCAGAAAGGCGGAAACTGTTCACATGTTTTTCTCTGTGCGCAATTTGATTGGTCAAACGTTGTTGGTCGAGTGGCTGTAAGCCACTTTTACCTGTGTCAAATGCCTTTAAACAATTTGATTTTATTTCTATTTTGGTTCTGTAATAGAAATGTAGCCGTATAGTAGTCGAGACTCACTCTAAGAAAGATCTATTACAGAATAACAAAACATACAGCACAGCGGAATATAAGCGAATATAGTCCAACAGAGAGTGTGCGTATTTATTGTGCATTGGTGTCAGTGTCTACAATATAGGGTTGGTAAGATCTTAAGCCAAAAACCCACTCCGGAAAATGTTCCGAGGATCGGATCAGATTTTATGTTGCGCACGCGCTTTGGATGCAAAAACGGTCACATGACTGATCCGCGACGGATCGAAACGGATCGAAAAAGAAGTTGAAATCATTTCAACTTTCTTTTGTACCGTTCCGGTACAGTACTTTTCTTTTGATCAAGATCGAATTAGAACTATTTTAACAATAGAGCACTTGCGTCATGAGGCAAGGTCTGATGGATATAATTGTCAACGCGCATTCCAATCTGAAACGATGCGCAGATCGAAAGGAACTGACCAGAACAACACGATCTGATCCGATCCGCGGATCTTTTCCAGAGTGGGTTTCCGGCTTTACGTTTAGGTATTTTCTGCAATTGTTCTTTTTAAAATAACTCCTATTGTCATGCAAATTAGATTTTAGGCTTTCATCAATCAGCATGGACCTTGTAAAACTTCTGGAAGACCACAGAATAGAAACGCGCAAACCTATTGTTTCTTACTCTGACCACCTTGGGTTGGTGCACGCAAACTTCTAAGGTGCCGACCGAGAGTTCACCTTTGCGTATTTCCTACCCAACGTTTCCAACCACTCCGTTATCGTTTGAGCTTTTGCAAGGAAAAATGAGTCTGAATCAGATAACGGTTTACTGTGGATCAAATCCTGGTAAGGATCCAAGTTTTATAGAAGCTGCAAAAGGTGAGAGGCACAGGATATTCCATTTGCATTTCACGTAAGGCACGCGGCATGTCACGTGGGTCCCAGTCTGTAGAGATTGGCAGTTCTCGACAAGATCGTGTGTGTAAGAGTAAACAAAAAAGGTGTGTATGTGTGCAAGAGTGCTGACAAGGCGTGTAATCTGGGCACGGTATTCAGTTTATGCCAAATGGGATTATATTTTTGCATGGGTTCATTCATATATTTTGACAATTCTAGACCCCATCCCCTTGAATTTTGGCAACTTCTAACAGGGTAGCAACAGTTGGGTGGGATTTAAGTGTGGGACTTGTGGGGATCTCAGTCAGTCAATTTTAACACAATTCGGTCAACATAATGAGCCTTATGGAGTAAGTTGCTGTCCCTTTTATCATAAATTCTTATTTACTGCAAAGAATTTGGTAAAAACAAGACCACACAACAGGGCCGCCGGAGCCAGGGGGCATGGGGGCACTGGCCCCCCTGTTTGCAAAAAGTATAAACATATGCCCCTTTTCGATAAATAGATTGCGCGTATTTTTTCAATGCCAGATATTCTGCCTTTAGAAACTAAGTAAAATAACATAACTCTGGACGTTGTTGGAGGACCATTCACTGAAATTTCCTTAAATTTTTACTTGGCCTTGATGCAAAAAACTCAAGCTCCTGTGATGAATTATATCAACTGTGAAGGAGACTGCTATTTTTGCGAGAAAATTTCCGTAGTATGTCTTCAGCAACAAACGCATTAATGAAAGGTCCGCATCAAGTACCTGGCAGGCACAGTCAGTTGGTCCAATTTATATCGTGTGTGTTCCTGAAAGTAGAAACTGGACCCATATCTCTGATTCTGGGTTGTGAAAACTTACCCTATTCTGTGACTTTGCCAAAATTTTGTAACCATTTTCACTGAGAATATTCAAGCTTGAGCAGGGATTTTTAACACCAATTCATGTTAGAACCATTCCTTTTCTTAAACTTATGTCAAGGCAAGTTAAAAAGCAGAGTTCACTAAATTTGATTTTAGCAACAATCCCTTATGGTTCTTAACAAAATCAGACAGCTGTAAAACTATAACTACAACATATTGCTTACTTCACAACATTATATTAAATTTTTTTATAAACATGAAAAAGTTGAGTACCTGCAATGAGTACATGCTAGCAAAGACTTAAATAAAGACTTAAGTTTCTTATCTAGGATTAGAACAATATACAAGACTAGATGCTAAATTTGTTGTACTTTCTTAATGCCATCATTTTGCCAAAAAATTATATGTAACATCATATCAGTAAATCCCTGCCCTTTTGTGTTTTCTCTGACTGATTAAAAAAAGCAGATTCTATGCTCTATAATTCTAGCTTTCAGACCATCCTTTCTCAGAGTTTTTGGAAGTCAGATGTAATACGTTTGACCAACTGACTGAGGTCATGCCGGGATCAAGTCTAAAGAGAGTTTAAAACTTTTATCGTTCGTAAGACTGATGAGATAAACCTAATCAATGATGCAAATTAAATTTTCTATGGCAGTGAAGAATGTCCCCACACCTTAAGCCAATTGCGTAAAGATGACTTAAACATAAAATTTTGTAGCCTTTAAAAAGTATTCCATGGAGGCAAACAAATTATGTGCTTTAGTGGCCATGGGAAGGCGCAAATACCAAGGGGGACTAAATTGTTTAAATATAAAACTAAGGAAATTCAAATCATTATTTGAAAGAGCTTTTGATAATCATAGAGACTGAAACTTTGCTTTGAAAGGGAGAGGGATTGGAATTGGCATTGAAGTATATAAAGACTAGGAATTCGAAAATTCCATTCAGTTAATATTTTGGGTTAGATTCATTGGTATGTTCAATAAATTTGAACATTTGTTGAGTATAGTTTTCCTGCCACAAGTATGAAAGAAGGATGTGTGCTCGCTTCTTACCCAGGGCCAAATCCACTTACAATGCAAACTATATAGAAAAATAAGTACAGCGTATTGTAATAGAGGTACAAATCATACATGGAAGAAAGATTTACACTCTCAAAAGAATTTTGAAGGCCACAAGAATACAATTAATTATGATCATAGTCAGTGGAAAAACTTTTCAACTTTTCAAATGTTATGATCAAGAGTGCATGGTCCCTAAATGGAGTAAGTAGCCATGTCTACTTTAAGCAAAGATAATTCTCAATATGTCCAACGTGTGTCATTTTCTTATAAATTTCTAAATTACCATGAAATCTGTACCATTTTTGGCACTTACTAATGTTTCGAAAAAAATATTTTTCTGCCCTTTTTATTCGTTTTGGCCTGCCCCCCCCCCCCTGTTCAAGCCTGTGTCCAGCGGCCCTGCACAAGTAATATGTTATTCAAAATTTAAGGCTTGAAATCTTGCATACATACCCCCAGTTTCAAGCAAGTTTAAATAAATAAGATCACAGTCTCAAATCTCTTTCCTGGCCTCTAGTGAAAATCCAGCTTTTTTGCAGACAATAACCAAGAAAGTATAGGCAGACCAGAATATTGCAAGTGATGCTTGGGAAGTGGTGTAATGCTATCAAAAGAACAAGGAGGGCTCTTGCACATAATATTGCTAAAAACAAAAGCAAAATTATAAATTGGTTATATATTTGGCATTAACAAAGGGGGCTCAACCCCTCCTGGCCCCCTAGTGCTACACCCCTGTACTTGAGCATAAGTCAGATTAATATGTAGATTCCTGAAAAGTTGTATTTTCTTCGATTCAAACCTTTTTATGCATCTTGTTACCAATGGGAAACTCGTCTCTTGATAAGCCATTGCTTAGGAAACTGACATTTTCCAGAGGAGTTTCCAGAGAACTGCAATGAGCCTCAATGGCCTTAGCATATCATGGGTCATGAATTAAGAATTATATCAAATCAAAATATCAAGATACAAGATGATTCCAATTCTACCATAATCTAAAGGGTTTGGTCCTTAAAAATTTCCCCCCTGGCCTCCCAGACCCCCCCTTCTCCTTACTAATATACCTCAGGTATTTCTTGCATCAACCCCTCAAAATAAGCAGCTTGCATGCTTTTTATATTCTAGCTGGGAAGCCTTTTGTTGATTCTTTTAGATTCCAGAGCTTCTGAGATCCAGAGTATCATCAGAAAAAACATGATCTGCTCACACAGTACACATGTGATGCATGGTGGGTTATCCTTTTTCCATTGTGTTTAAGGAGACCGGATCGGCCTTAAAATTAACAACATAGATGGTTCTGATGCTGTGGGAAACCCTCATCAAGTTAAAAAAGTTTAATGAACACAAAGAATCCAAATCTATTATTATCATCTTTATATTTCAGAGAACATGTTGTAAAAATGAAGATTAGAAGGTTGTCCAATCTTTTGGAAAGGGTGGCAATACATATAAATTTTTTTCTGTACCCAACAAATGCGTGTGCAGCTCTAAGTTTTTGTGTGCGTTAGACAAGCCCCTGAAAAAATCTTGTGTGTTCACATGCCACACTCCACAGACTGGTGTGGGCCTCTATTTCAAGTCATAGCACCTAATGTCATAAAAATATATTATTTTAGAATTTTTTTCTTTTGATCTTAAACTTTTGATCTTTTGATGTAAACTTAAATAACTCCACTGAATACTGCTGGAAGTGCAAAAATTAACAACAGTCCCTCAATATCAGAAGCAAAACCTATTTTAGTACCTAGTGTCACTCTATTTTAGTGTCATTCTTTTTTAGTGTCACTCTTTTTTTAGTGTCACTCTATTTTAGTGTCACTCTTTGTGAAATAAAGGTGCCATTGAGGGGGGGGGGGGGCTCGAGGAGGGCTCAATCCCATTGTCAAAATCAAAAGACACTTGGGGGTCAGCTCCCCTTAACAACCCAGTTTATGTTTCGTTGGGCAAATTAAATTAGTCCTTAAATGCTTGAATAGGCAATTTATATCAGCTTTACATTTGGGTTGGTGAATAGTTCAAATAATTTAAATAATTTCATATACATAACAGAAAATCTTTAACACATTTCAAGCATATTGCATGTGACAATGGGTGTGGTATAGGGTGTGGCACCTGGAATTTGCCTACAGCACAGCCCCCTCCTAACTTTTTAGGACAGTACCCCAGCTGTAAAACCAAGCTTGGTAAATATTTTTCTTAATTACAGAGCTTGGAGGGTTATTTCTACAAAGGAACATTGCTCTAATATATGGAGGTAGCAGTTCAGGCCTTATGGGATGTATTGCCCAAGTTATAAGCAATGGAGGTGGGAAGGTCACCGGTGTTATACCTCAATTCATGTGTGGTAAGTCTTATTGTTATTAAACCTCATAATAAGCTAGTTTCAGGGCCCATTGTAAATTTTCACTTGTTTTCTTTTCATGAAGCAATTTTTAATTCAAAGGTTTGTACCATTTTTTATCAAATCGGTTCTAAATTTCCCCCTGTTTCTATGATGCAAATAGGATCTCTAGCATAAACATAGGCAGTAGCGTAGTGAGGGGGCAAAGGGGGTACTGCCCACTCCCCATGTGTAATGGGGTTTGAGTAGATAGAGATCGACAGCAAGAGATTGCGTGCAACTCGTATTGAGATAATGAACTGACTAATGATTCTAAACAGCAATTAAAATATATACAAACAGAAAGGTTGTTATAAACATAATTAGCATGAATTAGCGATTAAATTCCAGTCCTATTACAAATGCTCAAAAAGTTGGCGTCTGAGAAAAGTGCAAATCTGCAATAAAATTAGTGCCTTAGGGGGGGTCAATATTTCAGACAAAAATGTTTGCAGACGACTGCAAGCAAAGAACTGTAAGGAATATTCTAAAATGTATTTTAGGCTTGTAATATATTCTAATGATAATAGTTAACCCCCAGGAAGAACGGTCAGTGGTGAGAATGATATTGCGAACTACGAACTACAACAAAAACGGCGTAAACAACTTGCCTGAAGGTGTCAAAGTTTATTGTCCTATTGAATTAATACACAATATATGACAATGCTAATCTTAAGGGTGTGGTTGCAAAAATTTTCACCTTGCTTTGCTCATAGAGGACCCTCATCTATGCCTCTACAGATTTTTTTACAATTTCCTCTCAATTAGGGTTTATTTAGAAAAGTCCTTCCATTTTCTTGACATTCCTGATAAATGGAAACTGATCTGATAAAGCTCTTCAATCCTTTAAAAAACTTAATTCTGAAATACTTGTCAAGGCTTTTGCAGATTTTGCTCCAAAGAGACTGAGTTAGTTTGAAACTTTTGAATGCTGTTTTTTATATTTAGATATTTGCTTACAACTTTGGAAAGTTAGTTTTTACATGTAGAGCTTCATCCCCTTACACAATTGAGCATATAACAATTAGAGAAATGGTGAAGGAAATAGACAGTTGTAGAATGGGATCAGCCACAATAAAGCTACATATGACAGTTAAATTGTTTTTGATTAGCCAACAATTGCCATGTAAAAAAGCCTTCCTTATCTTTTTAAGACGCATTTACAAAATGGGATGTGTTCCCAAATTCATAAGGGTGTGGTCAGCAATAATTTTCCAGTTGTAAATCCCCTAGACCCACTGCTGTTAGACCCCTTCTATGCCTCCTAATCTTCAAACTCTGGCTACGCCACTGAGCACAGGAGGCATATTGGCTGGGAATGCTGCAGCTCCCATAATCAGGAAAACTTTATTGCATTTGAGGTACCAAATGGTGCTGGGAAAAGATCTACAAGGGTGTCAGAAAGGAGTTTATCATAGAGAGAGAGACCAAAGTACGGGCAAAGACTCATCCCTGGATGACATCTAAGATAAGGAAGGACAGTGCTGAGGAGAGGGGTGGTCAGGAGGGTCAATGACCCGGGGGCCCATGACTTTAGGGGCCCATAGATAATAACTTAGCAATTCAGCGTCTCCATTATCAAAACTTGTCAATAATAGAAAAAAACCTTTAAATTAAATGAGTTAGAAGCAGCAGCAGTATTAAAACCCCATTATGTTTGTCAAACAGAGCTAGTAGCTTTAGGTAATTTTCTAGTTAGTTAACAAAACAATTTCCAAGTCTTTACATCTGTAAAAGGGTCAATTATTGAGCTCTAGTAAAATTTTTGGAAATTTAAGTTTCCTTGGACAATTTCAGTTTCTTTGGACAAAACTAGCAAGCAAAGTCAGAAACAACCTTAATGCAATGAAAACATTGGGAAATAAGCGTTGCAAATTCAAATGCTTAAGCTTGTTCAACAGCTGCAATGGTTGATCCTTAGAAAAAGTGACTACCCGATGATGTTAGGAGATATGTCATCCCTTTTTGCTGCCCAGAATTTTGCTCTTTTTTGCTCTTTTTTGCTAGGTCATCAACCTTGTGTATAATCAAAGAATACTGAACCCCTCCCATATCTCGCCAATTGACGTGAATCACCTAATCATCTTTGCTGTAACACTATCAATAATAGCAATGCCGACATTATCTTGAATTTTACCAAAGACCTTTTCCTGGTTTCACTTGAAGATAGAGACAAACTTGACTGATTTCCGTTAGTCTTCAATTTTTTGAGACATCAAGCCCCTCGTCTAAACGAGCTTCTTCCAAGATAGAATCAACTAGTTTATTATTGACATTTAAGGGTTCCATTCAGATTTCTAGATGTAAAGTTTTTCAAATTATTTGAATAGTGAAAGTCTATTTGGTGCAGCGTGTCCGTTTTGATCAAATTTAGTATTTAAACGTTTTTCACTTCCTAAGATTTTTAAGTGTAAAGAATTGCATATTTTAAAGTTAAGAAATACGCATGCATTATGACGATAGAATACCAGTCATGCTTAAACTATATTGAAAATAATAAAGAAGTAATAACCACCATCGCAATTTCAGCAACCAAAATAGCCGCAATTTTAGCAACCATCTTCTCAAAAATTTTCCCCGGACCCCTTAAAAGGGTCGCCTCCGGCGTGCCTTGCTTTTTTCTTTTGTTTTGACCCGGGGCCCAGAAATCCTCTCCGCGGCCCTGAGGAAGGAAATAAACTAAAGGTACAAATGTTTACAAATTGCATTGCACACTAACAATCAAAATGACTGGAATGCATACAAAAGAAAACGAAATGAGGTCACTTCTATCCTAAGAGCAGCTGAAAGAAACTACTGGAAAAGTAGCCTAGCTGAGGCAAAGCAAAGTGGATCTAAAGACTTTTGGAAAATTGTCAGAAGATTAACAGGAAAGGAGAAAGATAACAAGAGAATAGGGCCAATTGAGAATGACGAAAAAGTCCTAGTTTACTCGACAAAGAAAAGGCAGAAGCATTTAACAATTATTTCACGGACATTGGCAAGAATTTAGCAAGTCAGTTTCCTTTACCTGATCAATCTGATTACTCTTACATTACCAGATTGCGCCCAACCCTGTTGGAAGTGTCAAACATCCATGATACTCTAAAAAAGCAGTTGGACAAAATGAAGCCTGGCAAAGCACCGGGGTCAGGTAAGATAACACCAAGAGAGATAATAATGTGTAAAGACGAACTGCATCATGGTTTATATAGTCTCTGTTACCACAGCATGAAATCAAGGCAGTTTCCCTCAGAATATAAAATAGGAAAACTACGCCTGTCTTTCAAGAAAGGATGTAGTGTAGATCGTGGCAACTACAGACCTCTTAGCATGCTAAGCACACCTGGTAAAATTATCGAGAGCGTCAGATGCACTAATGTAGATAGTCACCTCGAAACTTCTCCGAAACCGCATCAGTTGGGATGTAAAAAAGGTTTATCTACTGAGATGATGCTTGTTTATCTCACAGAAACTTGGAAAAAACTCATGGATCAAAGGAAATATGTGGGTGTATTGTTCATCGATTTTCGAAAGGCGTTCGATACAGTTGACCACATAATTATAAAACACAAGCTTCAGCAAGCAGGATTCTCGGGAAATATAGCACTGACAATTCAAGATTATCTGAACAATAGATTTCAGTTCACAGAAATTGACATAAGCGTCTCAACACAAATTGAGTACGGAGTACCACAAGGCTCACTCCTTGGGCCAAGACTGTTTTCGATGTATGTAGACGACTTCCCTAAAGCCCTCAGTAAAGGTCAACTTGAGATGTATGCTGACGTCACCACCGCATATTGTGATAGCAGTACCATGGCCGAAGTATGTGAAGATTTGCAGACAATGCTGAGGGACATACACCAATGGTGTGCCAAAAATAGGCTAACTATTCACCCTGAGAAAACGAAAGCCATGATACTAAACAGGCACAAATCCATTGGTCCCCTGAATGAACTTAATCTTGGTGAACAGACGATAGAGTACGTGCACACATCTGAATGCCTTGGTGTTTTAATCGATAGCAAACTGACATGGAAACCCCAGATTGAATCGATACGTAAATCATTTGGTGCAAAAGTGAAAAAGTTAAAAATCTGAAATACTTGTTCCAAAATTTCTTTGAAGAAATTCACTTCACAACAGTAATACCAACCATAACATATGCAATAACTTCATGGGCTACATGCAGCGAAAGCCTATTTGAAGAATTAGAAAACACCCATGTACAGGCCGCAAGAGTAATTAAGAGGATTCCACCAAATGTGAAAGACAGTGAGATGTTGAATGTTGTATGCATCAAAATGGGACTCATTAAGCTACCAATATGAATAAAGAATCCTTATATTTATGCAAAAGTAAAATAAGCCTGCCAGCTTCCTTCGATACGCTTTTTGAATCAAAAACGGAAAGACATAGTAGCCGGTTGAATCATACACTCAGGATTCCTAGATACCGGACAGAAATTGGCAGAAACTCAATTTCTTTCAGAGGTCCTGTGTTGTGGAATCCATTAAGCGAAGAAATGAAGAATACAACCATTGAAACGTTTAAAAAACATCTTAAATATGAACGAAAGAAGATAAATGCCATTTCATTTACTAAAGGAACGGGACAATTTTTAAAGAAATATTCTGATTTTATATATTTTTAACTTTAATAGAAACAACGGAAATAGGTGAAATGTCTTTACTTTAGTTTAATAATTTTTTTGTATTTCTTTAAATAGGAGGTCCACATCAGCTTGCAAAGCTGCCAGCATTCAAGCTGTTCTACCTCAATTAAGCAGACATATTTGTAAGATCCATCTTAAGCCCCCCCCCACCCTCCCTCTAAATTTTCAGCATCTGCTACACCCATGATCTCTAGAGGCTAATCTTGAGATGGTCTACGTTTCTCTGATATTTATTTATTCTGGACTTTTTGCTTGTCTTTTGGGTGATGGATTACCCTTACAATAATGCTTTGTTTCAAATGAGAAGCACCAAATGCAATTGGTTACAAATACAGGATCAAAGTACAGAAAGTATGTCACATAATCGGCAGGAGCATATCTGATTTGTGTGAAAGTGATGTGACACTTTCCAGGTTTTGTGAGTTTGTTGGTGAAAACTTCATCATGATCATTAGTTGTTTATTCATGCAATGGTAGGTGAAAATTGTCTTAATCTAATGGCTTTGTTGGTAAACTTTACTTTTCATGGCCCCATCAATCTATTCTGGAAGGTCAAGGTACTGTATACAAGACATGAACATTGTTTTTTCAACTCTTGAAGTTTAATAAATGTAGCAGTGGTTATCATATAGCAGATCTCACAGCCAGATCCATTCTAACATCGATGCATGAAGCTAGTATAAAACAAGAAACTCGTAATTTGTCAAACAAATATTTTATGTTATGCAGTTTTTAGTGATTGTTGATGAATTGTCAGAAGGAACTGTAAATGAGTGTGAGTTCTTTAAAAAACAATATACCTTGTTCCTAATGTTTTGGCCATCCTTAACTGGTGAATTTGGTAAGTTAATTTCGTTTTCTACTTTATTGTGACTTTTTGTCGTTTTTTCAACAGACAAGGGTCTCTCTGGCAAAGGTCCAGGAAAACTGCTGTTTATGGAGAGTATGCATCAAAGGAAACAGTTTATGTGTGACCAGGTTATTTTTGATAAACTGTTTTTTAAACTAACAACACATTAACAAACCATGTCTGCCTGCATTTTCGTACCAATCCAGTACATAGGCACAAATCATTCAACTTAACATTAACCTCTAACAACAAGAGGCTACTAAATGAAGTTACACAAAAATCTAAAATTTAAATGATGTTGGGGAAGGAATGGACAAGAAAAGTCTCTTCCCCCCCCTCCCCCAACTAGAAACCAATGAAATGGTGCAACCCTGAATCTGCAAATCATCAATAACACAAAAGATTCCTTAAGGTATGAGAAATTTTCTTGATGCCAGAAAAAGAAACTAAAACTGCCAAAAATGATTAATGCAGAAAAAAACAAATCAAATAAGGAAAGGAACATCCGTCTTGAAATAAAAGGCTTCACCAAGCAAAGTGAGACTCATAAACTGCTATTTCAAGCCCATAAACAGAGGCGGACCCAGAGTGAGTTCCTTGGTGCACAGAACTCAGTCAGTTTTCCAACATATAGCTAAAAATAGTGTTGCCTTAAATAAGTAATATTTAGGCTAAAAAAGTGAAACCTAGAAATTGTAAGTTTTATCGCAATCTCTTCAAAATCTTAAAATTGCCAGTTTGATGTGATTCGTTTGCCCTTTTTTCCTTCCTTCTCTGTCGTGATTTTGAAACGATTTACCAGACGCTGTGGAGGACAACAGCAGTCAATCCTAGAACTCGGAAATAAACGTTTTGTGCCTCGGAAGTGAATGAATTGAAGCAATGAAATTTTTGTTTGGAACACGGATGGAGCTCAGTCAAAACAGCATCTGAAACTCGGAAATGATACCATATTTGTAAGAGAGCTGTACATTAGCCAGTAGTTGATTCGCTACCTATTGTTTTTGTTCTATTGTGGAACTGCAAAACATTGAATTCGAAATGGCGACTGCACATGTCTTATTTTCACGATCCTCGCAGCATTCTAGCAGATTATTAAGCGTTTGGGATAAAACCAGGAAGTATCATTAATTTTCCAGGAGCATAACTACCTTTATTTTAAATTGCAGTCGTTGATGGCAAGAGAGACCTATGGTCAGACGGAGCACCATATTTTGAAAAATAGGCTGATGTCTACGTGAGCAAAACAACAAAGTGCGAGTAAAACAAAAGGGAAACCTTTGCTGTGGCATCCCAGACAAAAAAGAGGGTATTTAGAAAGGGAGGGGTTGCAGAAATTTTCACAGAGGCACTGGTTTCTGTCGGAAAAAAATCTATAATCTAGATTTATTGAGTGGATAGTACCTACCCCCCCCCCCCCCCCCCCCGGTACCAGAATGCATAAATGTGAATAATAATGTTGGCTTAGGCACAATTATCAATGCATTATCTGAAAAACCCTAGCCTTGACCTGGAACTCAGTCAGATTTTTTGCTGGATCCGCCCCTGCCATAAATACCGCTTGTTCAACCAATGTAATAGAAATGCTATTAAACTAACTGACCTTATGCTAGTGTTCTAAGAAAACACCCCAAGATGCCAAAAGACTCCAGAGCATATTGTATATTCCTGTAGAATGGGTGCAAGTAAAACACGAAGAAACACGTCACAAGGGACCATAGCAAAAGCAAAGAAGTATCATTAGGGTGAATCAATTAAATGACGAATGCCTCTCATGAAATCAACTCTGATTAAATTCCAATTTGTCATTATATAAACAGCATGTGTTGTTTTGTATTGATACAGGCTGATGCATTTATTGCCCTTCCTGGTGGATTTGGGACCATGGAAGAACTTGTTGAAATGATTACTTGGTATGTTGACTTTTGGCATCAAATTCCCTATTTGAAAGTGTTACTTTATTTCATTCACATGAACCAATCAAGTATAACCATCCACCAGTTTACCTCACTTTACCAGATTGTAATCATATTGCTTGCCTGAAAAATCTGATGTTTTTTATTGTCACTTTGGCTGCCAACTGATCGAATGTCTATACCATTAGACAGTCGATCGACAGAAAATTGTAAATTATTCAAAGCTGAAATTAAATAAACGGATCTTACTTGCTCGTGTAGACTATGCACACCATATATTTCTAATATTGGATACTTGTAAACATCACAATTTCCTATATTTGTTATTGTTGCAAGTTGGTGTTAATTAGCTGTTTATTAGCTATTATTTTGTAAACCAACATTAAATAAAGCGAATATAAAAAGACAACTAGACCCAAAAAATGGGCATCAGAAGTGTGGAACTTATTAATTGGCAAAAAGAGTTTTAACCCAGAATTTCCGCATAGAAACAGCAGGGCCAGTCAAAAAGATTCAGAAGATGCATAAATATTTGCTATGTGTTGTATGATACAAAAATACATACAAATTTGCTTTGGATTCCTCATTTACCTTTAATAACATATTCTAAAAGTACTTCACAGTGATATCCAGTGTTTTTCAAAAATACTTTTGTGTCTTACGAGCATAAAAGCTGATTTCCATGAGGCAAATTCCCACTATTTTTTTTGGGTCTTACTATTCCAAAGTTGCCGAAATGGCGAATGTCAAGGGATAATTTTCTCAGAAATGAAGAGCATTTACGGTTCTGTGACTGGTTATAAGTTGCTGCTAAATATTTCATCATGAAAATGTATTATTTAATACTTTCTAGCAAATTCACTGCCAAATAAAAAGTCAACATCACATGCCTTAATACAATAACTCATTGCAAAATTTGCCCATCTGGCCCTAAATAAATATTATTAGGTACTGCTTTCCGCTGACATTTAAGGTATGAAGTATTGCTTTCATATGTTGATTTCCTTCCTGTACCATTTAGAAATATTCAAATTTTTTATCCTAGTAAAAGCTAATGAAAATTTCCTTTTCACCCTTACTCCCTTATTGGAACAAAGGGTACAGCTTGGATTACACAACAAGCCAATTGGAGTTCTAAATACAAACAATTATTACAAAGGTTTCATAGAATGGGTACGTGATTTTAGTTTATAATTTAAAATTTAAAGTCTTTTAATTCGCATTTTCAATGTTTAACCCTACGAAACGTAAATATACTAGCTTGCGTGTCGTACAATACAGTATAACTTGAAATTAAGGTAGAATTGTACGAGGTTAAAAAAACGAATTTTAAAAACGACATTCGTCTGTAGCCCGTTATCGAGTGAAGAGGCTGCTAAACAAGGTTGTGTCAACGTTTCAAGTCTTAAAATGGCACATAGAGTAACTGTGCGAAAATAACCTTTGTTTAATTTTCCGACCTAGGTAGCGAAGGCTGAGGAAGAAGGGCTAACCTATAAAAAAGCAGAGACATTTTTTGTTGTAGCAGACACTCCAGAGGAACTACTGAATAAACTAGATGCAGTGAAAAAGGAACGAAGTTCAGAAGTTAATTAGAAATTGGCTTTTTTATTGAGCAGATGTCCACAGACTGGCCGATAAGGTCCGGCTGGTTTTAAACTGTTAAATAACTCATTGGCTCTTAGGACTAGTCCCTTGTAAAAGTACGAATTTGTCCATGAAATATCCATGAGTTGTGATTTGCTGCATTTTCTGCCATTTTTTGTCTTTTTGGTGATTTTCGGTGACATGACACCTGACACTGATACTAGTAACTACAGTCCTGGCCAAAAGGTTAGTGTGACTGGAGAACCCCCCCCCCCACCCCTCCCAATAGCAATCGAAATGAGTTGCAATAAGCATGTCAACATCGCTTGTGTGGGGGAGGTGAATAGAGAGTGTATTTTATCAAAAAGGCTGTAATTTGCCTGCGAGTCCAATAACTTTTGCCAGGAGTGTAGTTTGTAGGACTCCCTGTCAAACAGTCTGCTCTTCTTTTAGATTATAATTATGGTTCTGGATTTGAATTGTTTTTAAATTTTTCCCCAGAAAGGTAAGCCTCAAAATATCTTCCATATTTATTCCTTTTAAATAATTTGACGTTTCGGTTGGTGATGATTCAAAAAATAATTTTTTTGCAAAGGAAAATTGTGTTTTCTGTATATTTCTACAAATATCCAGTGGTGCAGAGAGGGGGCAGGTGGGGCAATTTGCCCCAGGGCCTCGGCCTGAAAGGGGCCCCCAAATTATTCTGAAAATTTTTTTAAAATATCTTTTTTTGAGAAACTGAAAATGCATTCAAAGATATATTTGTTAATATCGAAAATGATGGCAGTAATTTCTTGGGTCCGTACTCTGAGTCTTGTTTGAATTTAAGGCCTATCAGCTGTATTTATTGAGTCTGGGGCTCCGAGAAAAGCTGAATAAACCTCAG
>NW_027019762.1:1228841-1309634 GCF_013076305.1 Rhopilema esculentum
CAAATCATCAATAACACAAAAGATTCCTTAAGGTATGAGAAATTTTCTTGATGCTGGAAAAAGAAACTAAAACTGCCAAAAATGATTAATGCAGAAAAAAACAAATCAAATAAGGAAAGGAACACCCTTCTTGAAATGAGAGGCTTCACCAAGCAAAGTGAGACTCCATGCTGCTATTTCAAGCCCATAAATACCTCTTGTTCAACCAATGTAATAGAAATGCTATGAAACTACTGACCCTTTGCTCAGGGCCGCGGAGAGGATTTATAGGCCCCGGGTCAAAACGAAAGATAGAAAGCAAGTGGTCCGAGGAAAATTTTTGAGACGATGGTTGCTAAAATTGCGGCTATTTTGGTTGCTGAAATTGCGATGGTGGCTATTACTTCTTTGGTCATTTAAAAGGGGCCTATTATAGGGAGACCAAAAGCCGCAAAACCGTGCAAAAATTAACAAAATGCTGCAATCCGCAATGAAATTAAGCGCGAAGACGCGGCCGTGATAGCAAAAGAGGGCCTATATAGGAAAATTGAAATATAAAATAATTAAAGTTTTCGGGGAGAAAATATAATTTTATGGTTTTGAAATATGAAATAACTTTGGTTCCCAGTATGAAATATGAAATAACAAAATAACTGAAAACATCTTTTAATGTTGTGTTAGAATTGGCTATTTGATAACAGCATTGACTCAAGTGACTTTTGATATGTAGAGCTGTTAAGATACCATATCACGTCTGGGTTGCTCTTTTAAAATTTTCAAACTTTTTGAGGCATTTTCTCAAAGAAGGCGCTTAAAAGAAGAGGTGGTCTTTCATACTTCACGATTAGTGAAAATGCCAATAGCATAGAATCTACGGCAAATAGTTTTGGTTTATAATATCTCAACAAAATAGACGAGAACATCAAATGGCATCATAAAAGTGTTTTTATCTACATTAATTGTTCCACATCTTTATACTATGAATTCTTTCTAAAACCACTAAACAACAGTTTTGTAAACCATTTGAGTTGCAGGATTGATTTGCTGATAAAATCTGCCCTCTAAATCTTTAAATCTCTAAACAGATGTTGTTCATTTTTCAATTTTTTTTATCTGAGGCTAGACATCTTTCCCGCGAAGTTATTCTTATTTTAAACAAAATAGACGAAGCACGTAACACACCAATTCGACTTACAGCCTCATTTCTGCGTTAAATCTAAAATACAAGCACATAAAATACAAATAAACACAAATAAACACATAAAACAAAACAACATGAAAGAATTGTATCCAGCCTAAAATTATGACGATAAAGCCGAATCTGAGCATACAAATGTCGTACATACCGAAGTTTGGAGCAATTTCCTAAACGAGGCGGTAAGTCGAGTTGGTGTATACTTGAGAGAAGCAAGTAACCGATCTCTCATAATGTCCTCTCATAATTGTTTCTGGCCACTTTTTAATTCAATATGGCGCCAATAAACAATGCTAAAAATTGTTAGATATTATGTTTTTGATGCAAGACGAAGTAACTATATTAGATTAAACTATAAGGAAAAATTATGAAAAGCCACGTGAAGGCAACCGTAAAGAGAACTTGGCCCACTACAGCTCCTGCTTTTTCACATTCGATGAGTACCCCTTGAATGTAGTCAATCTCTAGTTTTTATAACGATTTCTTCTTGAGAACATCGAATGAGTGGAATTTGCTTAGTTTTAGCTTTGCATGAACTTTATTTTAACATTTTTTCTTGCTATCTTATACATCCAAGACTGCAAGTGACTAGAAATAACAGTATGATTGTAGTATGAAGAATTGATTAAACAACTGAATTTACTGGTTATTAGGGCTCTTGGCGGTTAGTAGAGCCAAAGAAGATGTCCTAAAATTCAAAGTTAAAAAATCCTTCAGGCACATTGTCTCTCCCAGGCATGTCTATAACTGGCCCCTTCAGGTTGTACCCTCCACGCAAAGGACTTCAGACTATCAGTTCAGTTTTACGTGTGAACAAGCTTAAGCATTTGAATTTGCAACGCTTATTTCCCAATCTTTTCATTGTATTAAGTTTGTTTCTGACTTTGCCTTCTAGTGTTGCATCAGGCGAAATATCGTCCAGTAAGCTCAAATTCATAAAGTATTATCTTTGCTTTACCATTGACCAAAACAGGCATAGCTCACTGGTTTCAATGTACATGGAAACTGAAATTGCCGAAAAACTTGACTATAGCTCCATAATAACCTTTTTACAGATACAAAATCTTGAAAATTGTTTTGTTAATATCTAGACAATCACCGAAAGCTATTAGCTCTGTTAGAGTTACATAAATGGGGTTAATACTATTGCTGCTTCTACTTTACTTTATTTCCAAGGCTTTTGCGATAATTGTTTCTATTATTGAAAGGTTTTGACAATGGCTGAATTGCTACTTATCAACTTTTGACTAAGTTATTAGCATGGGCCCCGGGTCAGTGACCCCCCTGACCCCCCTTTCCTCAGCACTGCCTATGCTAGTGTTCTAAGAAAACACCCCAAGATGGCAGAAGACTCCGGAGCATTATGCACATTCCTGTAGAATGGGTGCAAGTAAAAGGGGAAGAAACACTTCACAAGGAACCATAGCAAAAAGCAAACAAATATCATTAGGGTGAATCAATTAAATGACGAATGCCCCTCATGAAATCAACTCTGATTAAATTCCAATTTGTCATTATATACACAGAATATGTTGTTTTGTATTAATACAGGCTGATGCATTTATTGCCCTTCCTGGTGGATTTGGGACCATGGAAGAACTTGTTGAAATGATTACTTGGTATGTTGACTTTTGGCATCAAATTCCCTATTAGAAAGTGTAATTTTATTTCATTCAGATGAACCAATCAAGTATAACCACCCACCAGTTTCCCTCACTCTACCAGATTGTAATCATATTGCTTCCCTGAAAAACCTGGTGTTTTTTATTGTCACTTTGGCTGCCAACTGATCGAATGTCTATACCATTAGACAGTCGATCGACAGAAAATTGTAAATTATTCAAAGCTTAAATTAAACAAACGGGTCTTACTTGCTCGTGTAGACTATGAACACCATATATTTCTAATATTGGATACTTGTAAACATCACGATTTATTATATTTGTTATTGTTGCAAGTTGGTGTTAATTAGCTGTTTATTAGCTATTATTTTGTAAACTGAAATTTAATAAAGCGAATAAAAAAAAGAAAACTAGATCCAAAACAAAAATTTGCATCATAAGTGTGGAACTTATTATTTGGCAAAAAGAGTTTTAACCCAGAATATCCGCATAGAAACGGCAAGGCCTGCCAAAACGATTCAGAAGATGCATAAATATTTGCTATGTGTTGTATGATTCAAAAATACATACAAATTTGCTTTGGATTCCTCATTTACCTTTAATAACATATTCTATCCAGTGACAACCAGTGTTTTTCAAAAAGACTTTTGTCTTACGAGCTTGATTTCCATGAGGCAAATTCCCACTAAAATTTTTGGCTCTTATCATTCCAAAGTTGCCGTAATGGCGAATGTCAATGGATAATTTTCTCAGAAATGAAGAGCATTTACGGTTCTGTGACTGGTTATAAGTTGCTGCCAAATATTTCGTCATGAAAATGTATTATTTAATACTTTCTAGCGAATTCACTGCCAAATAAAAAGTCAACATCACATGCCTTAATACAATAACTCGTTCCAAAATTTGCCCATCTGCCCCTTAATGTATATTAGGTACTGCTTTCCGCTGACATTTTAGGTATGAAGTATTGCTTCCATATGTTGATTTCCTTCCTGTACCATTAAGAAAGATTCAATTTTTTTTAATTTTAGTAAAAGCTAATTATAATTTTCTTTTCACCCTTACTCCCTCATTGAAACAAAGGGTACAACTTGGATTACACAACAAGCCAATTGGAATTCTAAATACAAACAATTATTACAAAGGTTTCCTAGAATGGGTATGTGATTTTAGTTTATAATTTAAAATTTAAAATTTTTTTATTCGCATTTTCAATGTTTAACCCTACGAAACGTAAAGCTTCCATAAATATACTAGCCTACGTGTCGTACAATACAGTATATATAACTTGAAATTAAGGTAAAATTGTACGTGGTTAAAAGAGCGAATTTTAAAAACGACATTTCGTCTGTAGCCCGTTATCGAGTGAAGAGGCTGCTAAACAAGGTTGTGTCAACGTTTCAAGTCTTAAAATGGCACATAGAGTAACTGTGCGAAAATAACCTTTGTTTAATTTTCCGACCTAGGTAGCGAAGGCTGAGGAAGAAGGGCTAACCTATAAAAAAGCAGAGACATTTTTTGTTGTAGCAGACACTCCAGAGGAACTACTGAATAAACTAGATGCAGTGAAAAAGGAACGAAGTTCAGAAGTTAATTAGAAATTGGCTTTTTTATTGAGCAGATGTCCACAGACTGGCCGATAAGGTCCGGCTGGTTTTAAACTGTTAAATAACTCATTGGCTCTTAGGACTAGTCCCTTGTAAAAGTACGAATTTGTCCATGAAATATCCATGAGTTGTGATTTGCTGCATTTTCTGCCATTTTTTGTCTTTTTGGTGATTTTCGGTGACATGACACCTGACACTGATACTAGTAACTACAGTCCTGGCCAAAAGGTTAGTGTGACTGGAGAACCCCCCCCCCCACCCCTCCCAATAGCAATCGAAATGAGTTGCAATAAGCATGTCAACATCGCTTGTGTGGGGGAGGTGAATAGAGAGTGTATTTTATCAAAAAGGCTGTAATTTGCCTGCGAGTCCAATAACTTTTGCCAGGAGTGTAGTTTGTAGGACTCCCTGTCAAACAGTCTGCTCTTCTTTTAGATTATAATTATGGTTCTGGATTTGAATTGTTTTTAAATTTTTCCCCAGAAAGGTAAGCCTCAAAATATCTTCCATATTTATTCCTTTTAAATAATTTGACGTTTCGGTTGGTGATGATTCAAAAAATAATTTTTTTGCAAAGGAAAATTGTGTTTTCTGTATATTTCTACAAATATCCAGTGGTGCAGAGAGGGGGCAGGTGGGGCAATTTGCCCCAGGGCCTCGGCCTGAAAGGGGCCCCCAAATTATTCTGAAAATTTTTTTAAAATATCTTTTTTTGAGAAACTGAAAATGCATTCAAAGATATATTTGTTAATATCGAAAATGATGGCAGTAATTTCTTGGGTCCGTACTCTGAGTCTTGTTTGAATTTAAGGCCTATCAGCTGTATTTATTGAGTCAGGGGCTCCGAGAAAAGCTGAATAAACCTCAGATTACATATTGTACGAATTCATATTTTAAGCTGAGTTTCCCTGAGTTTTGCAAAATCGTACTTATTGGTCAAAGGGAGCCCTGATAAAAAATTAGGTAACCCATATAATCTTGTTTTAATCTATGGCCCGTTCAAGTGAGTTATGTTTGCATTTAGACTCGTTGCATAAAGCTATATTATAATTTGGGGGCCCCTTTCAGCAAACTAGCATTAATAAAGAACCGCTTACGTTCAACAATGACTCAAGATAGACTATCGAGCCTCATGACTCTTTCGATCGAGCACGAACTAGCAAGACAAATTGATTACGACAATATCATTAATCAGTTTGCAACTGAAAAAGCAAGAAAAATTAACTTTTGAAGGACGAAAGAACTGAAAAGCATAGTTCCATGGGATTTTTTAAAGTGCGTAGAAAAAAAGTTTGCTTTCATTTTAAATTTTAATATTGCGTGACTCACCGGAAAAAAACAGTCAGAATTGAAGGAACACATTTTGAAGTCCTCTTTAATCAGCTAAAAGGGTGTGGTCAAAGAGCGTATTTAAATCGCTTACCTTTAGAATTTATGCTTTTTATTACATTTTATGATATTTTAACCATATTCTATAACGTGTGCAAACGTTTGGAAATAATGAGCGTTTCCCATTTGAAAAAGGGCGTGGTCTCGAAAATTTTTCTTATCCGACTCTAGGGCCCTAACCGGGACTTTGCCCCAGGGCCCAGGCCGCCTCTCGGCGGCCCTTCAAATATCTTGACCAAAATGTCAAGGGTTCAAGGGTTAGCCTATAAATAGGCAGAGACATTTCTGTTATCGGCACAAACAATATCCTGGATTCGGTTTAATCAGTCTCGCCCTCTTAGGTAAGCCCTCTTAGGTAAGCCCTCTTAGGTAAGCCCTCTTAGGTAAGCCCTCTTAGGTAAGCCCTCTTAGGTAAGCCCTCTTACGTACAAAGATCGTGAAGAACTTAAAATTGTGATCTCTTTTGACGGAAAAGTGTTTTCATTCAAGATGATTCCGGCTGTGTTTCATTTGTATCAAATTTTCTTTCTCAAACAATTTATTGCATGTTTGGGTATCAGTTTTACCAAAAATGAAGCTCGAGTAGCAAGCGTAAATAAGTTTTTGAAAGACTCGAAACATCAATGTATAAGTATTGAAATGCATTTGACTACACAATTATCATTGATCGAAGAACTGCACATTCTAATTAAAAGCGTTTGTTCGTTTACTGACTCCGTTGGATAGTTCAAGCTTTATAGAAATTACTCTTCTTTGAGATGAAGACATTTCTTTCTGCAGTCATCAATGGTTTTGAAGTTGTTTCTGTTTCCTCCGCACCCTCCATATTGGAACCTCTTGCAGTCTTCTGCCTTGATGTCATAATAATACCTTTGGATAAGTGCACGGCAGTCCCCTGTCTCAGGCTGCATCTTGCATATTTCGCATTCAGATTCATCCGCATTACCTAAGATTTGTGATGAAAACATTTCTTAAGCATAGTTATCCAAAAATTTTATCAGAAGAACTATTTTAGCAAGCGTCATTCTATGATGTTTGCATGCCATGTGCTGCAGATTTGTATTAACCTAGAAGCATTACTACGATTTTTGACGGGGAAAGGCTATTTTAGAAATGAAAGCCGCAATATGCAAGCATCAAAAACTCCACTGAGATATGAATTAAGCAGGTAAACTGCGTTCCAAACAAGAACCCCCTCTGGCTACGCAACTCTAAGCTGCTATTTTGTACGTCCATTACTGGCCTCGGACTCCTCTAAACACTAGATAATAGGACTCTTTGAAACTGAATTCTTAATAAAGTTTACATTAAGAGCAAACATTCAAGTTGAAACTCTAAAGCGTTTTAAAATATTACTCACCCTGGACTGTAGAAAATATTAGCACTGCTACCACGAAGTATAATATCTTGATGAAATGCATTGTGAATTTTTGATAAATGTGCGCTTCAGGTTGGCAGTACGATTTTTAAATGATTCTAGTATTTTCTAAACAACAAGTTAATTGTCTTCTTCGACCCTGTGGTTTGTTTGATCAGCTTAGGCAGAATTTCAACTTCACCTTTTGCTTTGACCTCAATATTTCTACAGCTGTACAACCAGTCACTCACAGCAAATCTGTCCTCAAACAGGAATGTCAACAATCAACCGTACTTGTCACCAGAACAACGACATCTAAACAACATAAGTAAATTTATCTTGATGACATCATTGAGTTTCGATTCGCTCAAAAACCTTGCTGCATAATGTATTTATGTGATTTCTGGAACGAAAAATACATAACCTTTCGGTACCTGTCACCGTTAAATGAGAATGACCCAAAAGTGAATCAGAAGGCATAAAATATCGAAGCCTCAGGCTTTCAAAATCTGCATTCAAGAAATGTGTTCCCTAATATTAAAGGCAATCGAAAGATACTGAAGGGGCACTAGCCAGCTTTCAATAAAAAATTGACCAATCAGGGAGTGTGATTCCACTCGAACGACTTTTGATTGGCTGATATTGATTGACAGATGGCTTAAGACACATTTGTTTCTGTGGATTGCCTTTAATGCATGGTGGTCTAATTAAAGATGGCTCTTTAGCCAATGCACCGCTTGATGCTGCGATAGATGCATCCTACATTGCTGCAGTTGATATATATTATGCTCACAAAAAATGGTTCGCATTATCGGCTGAGGTATGAGATACCTGCAAAAATTTACGATAGACAAATAACCAGGAAGAGGCAGAATTACACATCCATTTTAGGCAATATTTAGGTAAAGACTGACCTCCTTGCATCGCATGAAATTGTAAGGCTTCTGGAAATTAAGAATGAAATCAAAAAGTAAAACAAGATGATTTTCCATCAAACTGTACAATGCTTTAGATTCCTAAAAGGTAAAATTCTGTTTGGTGTTTTCCAAACTCGGGGATTAGGGTATAATTAGCAAATACTCACTAGGATGGACCTTTGTTTGGTTACGCTCTCCAAGCACGGTCCTTAGGGTTGATGGAGAATTGTCGACTCCTCTTACGAAGCTGCTGGGATAGCGCGATACATAAAGTCCTCGATTCTTGAGCAAAGGTCAAAGCCCTTTGTTTGTCACACTCGTGACAGAGTTAGCTTTAATTGGTCCTGGCTTTTCCTGGCCCAAAGAGCTATCACCAGCTTGGAAAGCTTTGACAGCCTTTTGTATACATTTTCCTATATCATTATATATCTGTTCTTTTCTAGTGAAAAGAAATTTTTAATGGCAATAACTAAATACCTAGTTAAGATATTTTTGTTCGTCATCCTTTTGTCTCCGTGTCTTTTCTCATCTATTTGGAATGTTCATATACCTGCTCGCTGGCATGGTTCAAATGATTCACTGGGATCATCGGCCTATACCAGCAGAGATTTGCAGTGGTCAAGGATACTGAGAGGATATTCCTGGATTCCGTAAGGTGATGTATTACAATTGCAATTTATAGTCTATAAGCAACTTTTGCGCATGACACCAGCCAATTTCTGTCTTTCACCACAAGCGGTCATTTACTCTTTTTCACGCACACGTGTTTTTGCAGTTCCCACAACGAGGAATCAAACACTTACTGCTTAGACTAGTTCATCTGTGGGGTAATTTAGAACAAACGGCTTTTTACTCCATAAGAAATCTTATACATGCTCTTTTTATGGTCTCCGCCACAGCTTAGCAAGTAGGGGGACCATGGAAAATTTAACACCCATTACAAAAATTTTTGAGAAACTTTCTACTGTTCCACAAAAAATTGGGGGCCCTGGCCCCCCTACGTCGAAAGCCCTGCTTTGAAATCAAGGTCTTGAGAATTTTTTTGATTAAGTCGCAATATGTATTCTGCATACATAGTATGCTTATAGGAGCCTAAAACCAATTCGATATGACCTACCTTCTGCACTCATTTGGTTTCACAGCCGTTCTGCTAAATTTGTTTGAATGCCCCTCCCTCGAGTCTATGGGAAAGCCTCGTTTTTCAATAAATTTAACGGTTTTGTTGGTTTGATTGATGTGCATGATTCTTTAGATATTTTATTTCGGGTCAACTAACTGCCAAAAAGATGAAATTCATTCACTTCTAGCTATTGATGCTTCCTCAGTTTCTTTAACTACGAGACCTTTTCTTTGGTATTTCATTTATTGCTTAGAACCATCGGATTTGAGGATCAAATATAGAAAAGTTCATGGACTGTCTATTACTCCTCGTTTTTTTATTTTCATGGTTTGTTGGATTTCATCAAGAAACGTGTGAAATTTACAACCAATATTCTTTTAGTTAAAAAATTCTTGAAATTTTTTCTGTTTAAAGTGATGATTATTCTCCTTGCTATGATATTTCAGTCTGAATCTTATTTGAATCATATAATCCAATATCATTTAAAATACGACAAGAATGTCTTATTCATGCAAACGCGATATGTTCGTCTCCAACACAAAAAATGTTCGAGTTTTATTCAAGGTTTCAACTTCTAAAGCGTCAAGGTTGAAACATATCTCCTTTTACTTTCAAATACAATATTTGATCCGATTTTTTTCGGAAATTCCAGGTATACATAGGCGTACGGGACGGGGGGCTGGGGGGCTTCAACCAAACCCCCCCCCCCTCCTAGATTCGGGCAGCTGGTTATTTCGGGCAAGATTCGAGCAGGAGCCTTCTCCAAAATCCAAAATTGTAAGAAAAATTACATCTTGAAAAAGTTTATGAACACTTTGAACAAATCTCTCAGATGAAAAAAATCAAGTGGTCGTAATCGTAAGCGCTTTCGGAAGTAATGGAATATGGAAAAAATCTATATGGTGAGAAGAAAGCGACAAGAACATCGACAGCCCAATTAGTACTTGAAAAGATTGTCGAAGAAGTAAAAGAAAGAGGCTGTAATACTGCCATAATTGATGAAATATCTGACTTTCGTCAGCACGAATGAATATCAGTTTGTGTCATCTTTGCAATGAAAGGTGTCGGAAAGGAAGTTTTTGCTAGATTTTACAAAACTCGGTCTTCAGCAATTGTACAAATTCGGCTTAAAAGCGTATGTAGAAACTTGTTGGCAAATGCTTCGACGGTCTAAAACGAGCTGCAAAGATGAGGGTTTGGCAAAGCGAATGGA
This sequence comes from Rhopilema esculentum, assembly GCF_013076305.1. Next base: position 1,239,241 of record NW_027019762.1, read on the forward strand.
TGACTGTTCTCCGCTGAGCATCTATGTTCACTGCCTTTGCCGTTAGTTGAATCTTGCAAAAAGTGAATCAGAATGGGTGTTGTTCAAGGTCTCTACAATTTCATTGAGGCCACCACGAAAAAAAATATATTTTCAAGAGAAAAATTGAACATGAACTGTCATATAGCTAATAGGGACAAAGCACAAGGCACTGGGCTTGCCAGAGGGGGAAGGCAGTGGACACAACACTTATTTTCTTTGCAAGGCAAAGACCCCGAAACGCATCTAGAAAGCAAAGCCCTGTTGCATTGTTTCTACAATGTAATGAATAGAGTTTTGGAAATAATCTATGCACGATTTAGTGACTATCACATTTTATGTGCTTTGGCGTAACTGAGGCACCTTGGGTCCCTTTTGGTCGGGGGCCCTTTGGTGTTTTCAACCACTGTTTCACGACACACTAGCGTGCCTTGAGGTATTGCCTAGTGTGCCGTGGAAAATTCTCTAATTTCTCTTAATTGGTTTATAAAATTGATAAAAATTAATAACTATCCATGAATAATGTGCCGTAGATAGAAAAGGTTGAAAAACGCTGAATCAAGGTGCCCTAAACTGTGTTACGCCACTGGCCCGTGATTAGGGAATGCAAGTGTGAATGATAACCCTTTGACAGAAATTATCATAAAGGTTTGCTCCCTCTACAAATAGATTGTGAGTTTCTGATCTCCCAGAAATGAAACGCAAACTGTTCAATAATCACAAGAATAGGCAGGTAAGCAAAAACGTGTGTGAATTGCTGAAAATGATGCAAATCATGTCCACAAAAAGATATCGATAAAATAATCGATATATTTGGTTGATGTCGTGAAAGAGATTCGCTTATTTTAATGAAAATGTATGAAGTTTTAAAAATGCTTATTAGTTAACATTATTTTGAATACGTTAAATTTTAATACTTTCTTGACTGGTATAGGCTCGCATGTATTAAAGTATACTCCTTAAAATTTTGGGCGTTATTATTTTTCAGCCCCCTCCCCCTTTCTGAACTCACCCCGTACGTCTATGCAAGTAAAGTCTATTTCTCAGTAAGAAAGGTCGTGGAAGCAGGGATTGAGGAGGGCACAGTCCCCGGATTCTTTCCAAAATTTCCTTAAAACCACACTCAATATCGCCTTGCTCTTAGTTTTTAGGTTGTAGAAAAGACCTTTGAGCCCACTTTAACCTGGTATTAACTCCACGGTTTGGTAAATGCAATGACAATACTTTTAAATTGTTTAACTAAAAACTAATTATTACTATCGAGAGGTTTAATGTCTACATGAAATATTCACCTCTCTCTTATGGCAACATTAGTATACTGCGGCTTTTATCTTTTATCCGCCTCCTCTTCAAACTTACGACAGGGAGCAAGAAGTTTGCTAAAATATGTGCGTGTTTCACCTTTTTAAATCTGAACCTGTGTATCACTGAAAATATTAATTAAAACCTTTTACGAAATTATGTGGCTCAACAAAACCCGAAAGCAGACAGATATAAAGAATGTAAACCCTAAGTTCTGTCAGTTTCCAGCCAAGCAATGGACGCTTAAATGTTTCACTGTCAAAGAATGGCCCCTGCTTCACGATGATTAATCTTAAGAAAAAAACTTAGTCTCCTATCTCACGATAACGTCAAATCAGTCTGGATTCTTTGGCTCCAGATTCCTCCTAATAATAATTCAAAAACTGCAATCCACCATCACGTCTCTAAAATGTCACAAATCTCTGAATCGTATCTTAAAAGTAGAAACGTGCTTAGTCCTCATCATACATTGATTTCTTTTGAAATCTGACGTCTTTGCCCTGTAATTCTCACAGCACATGCTAGAAATGGCTGCAACTGCCAGGAATGTAATCGGGGCAAAATGTGCCCTTTTAAATAAGCGTGTAGCCCAATAACTCAAAAATGCGAGAATGTCTCATTCTTTCCAACATTTTTACCTCAGTCGCTCTATTCCCATCTTTCAAGTTACAGTAATCTTGAAATATTCACCAAATTAGCATGTATTGAAAACAAAATTGGCTTTTTCGTATCTTAATGCCATAATTTCCATATGTTTCAATTTTAACTGGAAAGGTTTAGCAAATTGCTGAGCGTTAGTGATGCCGTATCTAATTATTAACTTCTATACCTTTTCGCCTCCTGAAACTAAATAAACCCTCAACGATACTAGCCTTTTCCTGATCTCTTACGTCATTCATTCTTTACTCACCCCAGTCCTTAAAGCTTCATACCCTCTTTCGGATAATTGAACAGCTGTTGATGTACTTTTTAACCAAGTAAATATTGCTGCTGTTTTCATTGCCGATCGTTCTATCGACCTTAATACTTGATTATGGTTTTCTTATATATATTTTGGGGGAATTCAAAATATGCTCAGACTGAAATTATCAAGGTATTACTTTAGTAAAATGCATTGCAAAAAAGTGCGGCTTGACCAAAAATCTTGTCTTCGATTAGGCCTAATACCTTTTGAAATACATTTTGGTATGCGTACGAGAAAAGTTATAAAATAACCACCAGCTAGGACAGCTAGGTGAATAGGATTCCTTTGGTACGTGATCCCTTTGTTTCTGAATGCTTAACCATTTCAAATCGTTCATTTTTTTTGGTAAAAAACGTATTTTGGCCCAAAATTGACTTAGAAAAATAGAATGCGAAGTATAAGTATACACAGAAGAGATTCACTTTCTCATTCATAAATCATCAAAGTTAACAAAAAGCAGTAAACTCTTCTATCGCTTAAAAGACTATTGCTTGCTGTGAAATCCCATGAATTAGGGGAAAGTGTTCCTTGTTCCTTCCTCTTGTTTTGTTTTTCACTTGAATTCAGCTGCTTTGATTTATTCAAATGTGACCCTGAAGTACTGTTATCAGTTTCAGCACATTTGAAATTTTTCGTAATAATGGTTGGAGAAAATTTTTGGTTTTTGATGGGTGCATGATACAATTATGCACAAAATAAGCGATAAGCACAAAAATTCATATTATTTATGAAAGAGACATAGGCTAAATTATCCTTTTTACCACTTGCTCTCGAGCCCTCCTAATTGGAATAGGGAAATAAAGGTACACGTTGGTAAGGTGACATGCTTGGCGCGATTAGATGATTCTTTTGTATAAAAAGAGAACACGTGGTGGTTCGTTCTTTTTTTCTAGCAAGAATTTATTGACCCACAGTTTTCCGCTTTGCCAAAGTAATTGTGAAATCAGTTATCAAGATTTAGAAACTAGCTGTAAAATGTTAGTTGCACCTCTCATTTTTAATATAAATTTCAAGCGATACGGTCAATTGGCAACAGAAGGAGATTTGTTCTAAGTTTATTCAACAAACTAAAACAATTTCACTTGGCTGTCATTAAGAGGATCAAGCACGAATTCGATATCTCTGAATCTTGTTCTTACAGCTTAAGTTTGGATGGAAATTCCCCCATAAACCTTCGTTATGTTGACTAAACCAATTTTTTGGATTCAGTAAAGAATTTGTTGAACAGGACTCGACAGCGACTTTTCATACCAAGCATATCAGCAACTCAGACGGGTTCTTCAATGACATGAATGCTCGATAAAAATAGTTTCGTGTCCAGGTCTTTATTCGCAGAGCGATGACTGTGAAGTGATTAACAATGTTAGCCAATAGATAGCACCAGACCTTTCACAAGCCAGTCATTTTAATAAATATGTGAAATAGATCTCAACTTTGGCACCCCGTTGTCCATAGCGCGCGCCAGAAGAGCTTCATTCCGACATTATTCACCGCCTCCAACATAGACTCCACTGACGTTTTCAATTCATTGTTAAACCCATTCTCGATAAAGTGTTTTGCTCGGTCCACTGTACGACGACCTATACTCAATCTATTACATTTTTAGCAAAATGCAGCGATATAAACAACATTGGATTTGGAGGAAAGGCAAGAAGTCGTGTCGTGGTTATGATAAAGAAAAACTAATAAGGTATCCACTCTATTTTTTTCCTTAATGGCCTAGATCCTTCCGTGATTATTGCGTTTGTGGCGTTTATAGTACGAATTTGAATTTCAATTTCAAGCCAGGATACGGGCGAATATTTTATGCTCAAATTTAGCAATACATCTTTAAATATGGAAACAACGGTCTAGGAAACCTGAAAATGGAAACTTAATTGTCGTTGATAATTGACAATTTATAGTAAAACACGTCCACAAACTAAGAGATGAAAAATTTTACTTTTCTAAAATAACCAGGAAAGGAGATGTTTATAATACGGAATTCCGTTCGTATTGTCAGGAGCATCGTATTTTTTAAAGCTTTTTTGCCGGTTATATCAATTTTATAAAAAAGAGATCTGATTCTAAAAGATACTTGACATTGTTTGCGCTGTGAGGTGCCTTTTATTCACTAGTGGAATTTTCATAGACAAACTACAATTCAGGGCATCAGTATGCACGAGTTTATATACTCGTATAACATGATTCCTTGCACATTTCCTTTAAGATGATGCCTTATTTATAAGAAATGTTGGTACATCATTCTTATCGATGGACGTTAGAAAAAATGATTTATTCGGTACCAAATGTGGGCTACCATTACCAGAACAAGCTACAGAGCAAAAACTGCTTCTTTTAAAACCACCATGTCTTATTAAAAAAAATAACAAATGTATTTTCCCTTGTGAATGAGCAGGAGCTTCTCTCTGTTGCTACTATGAAACTCAGCCAAGTTAGATAAGCCAAAGTAGATTTATTTTTATACTCATAATCAAATATTAGAGGTTTGATTAAAGATGAGACACGTTCGTTGTTACTCCGAGTTCCAGTGTAAGTCTTTCTTATGAATGCACACGAGGGGCAATTCACTCTTGCAAATAGCGTATGATATTTTCCCTGAAACAAACGGATTTCTGGTGATTTCCAGATAAAACAATAGGATTTCCACCAAAGGTGTACGAGGTTTTTCGGAGTGATTTGCCCCTCAAGTGCACAAGCATGTGACTCGGGGTAACAGCGAACATGTCTCACTTTTGATGAAACCTTTAATATTTTACTTGCTCTGTACCCCAGTGCAGGCACTTTTGTGTCAGATTGGACAACGCAGAAAATTATGTTTGTATTTTGTAAGTTATATTTACTTCAAAGCAAATATACGTTACTATTTACTTTTGTGTAACGTTGACGTTTGACGTTTGAAGCACCTATTACCTAGGTACACTAACGCTCAACAGCTATTGGAACTTTTAGATATAATAATTTTGACTTAACATTTGATTAGGTTTTGCAACGGAGACTTTTCCAGATGGGAGAAGTATTTTCTTTGTGTAATATTGATCTAAGGCCCCTCCCCCCCCCCATAATTTTGCATGATGCATTATTGGCCATAATTTCGTGCGAGAAATCGGCAAATCTTGATTTTTGATGTGTAATTTCGTGAATTACGATTCCTGCGTGAGGCGTGAAACATGAGTTTTCCTGTCGTGAGAAGGCTTTAACTATCCGGGAATTCGTGATTGAAATTTTGAGTGATAATTTAAGAAATTGCCTCAATTTGGTACGTAATAAACCAATAATAGTTAAATCTCAAATTAATAATCAACGTTTGAAAGTTGTGTTGTAGTCCTTCAAACAGGGTTCTGATGAGCAATAGCTGATATTACATTTATTGTTTGCGTGAGCGTGAAAATCCAAGTTTGCATTGCGTGAATGCGTGAAAGTCAGAAAGTTGTGCGTGAATTACACGACTACTAGCGGGGGGTGGGGGGTGGCGGGTGTTGGTCTATCTAAGTATCCTCAAAAAGCTCTTGTAAGTTGGAAAACAACTTTTGCCCTTGATTTATAACCATAATATTACAGGACTCCTGCTTGTGAACTGTATATTTCAGCAAACGTGAACACAAAATATCAAAGATTTCTTGAGCAAACAAAATGAATGTTTGAATGGCCTATAAATAGAAAAAATTCATATTTCAATGAAAAAATATTTGTCCGAAATTTTGTCACGACGAAATTTTTTGTAATTAATGTATCTTACTTTAAGAGGACCATTCTTTCCACATTATATCGAACAAAAGCAGCTCTGCGTTTTTTATACCAAAATTCACGTTTCAATGTCAGTCTATAAGAGAGACTAAGTTACAAGACAAAATCTGGAGCAAAATATATTTGAAAACCAAACATGGATGGCTTTGAGAGAAACACAATGTGTATTTTCGAATTGCATTGGAGGCCCAAAAGTTCATTGTGTTTGAATGCTCTCAAAACGCTATTAATAGTTTGACAAACTGGCACTGTAGGATGCTAAAAAGGGCGACTGAGAAATTGTTGCGCCATTTTTTATTCGTCTTCCTGGAGATAGCTGGGTCAGATTGCGGATTGCATGAGAGCGCCAAAGTGTCAACAATTCAGGTATATATTTTCTTCATTTGCTGCAGATAAGTACAAGATGCTTATTGTTTTTCTTTCGAAAAAAGTAATTGGTATTATCAGTGCAGTTGATGAAATATTTATTCATGTCAGAAATTACAGAGATCCGAGAAAATTGATCAAAAGCTCAAAGAAGACAATCGTTTTGTTACCTAACAGGGAGGTTTTATATACAATATTTGGGAGTAAATTGGCTGTACTGTACCTCAGGTCTAGATGCAAGTCTAAACGTTACGCAACAAGGACGTAATTTTATTTGTAATATCGCGATTTAAGAAATAATACTTCTAAATAGCATCTCAAATCTGTTAAATAAACCCATGTACAGATTATGTTACATCTAAACTAGATGATCCTTTTTTGCCCTATCCCTTCCTTCGTTTACTCTAAGTCTTGTTTTTTAAATAAAACCGCGCGACTGCGGCAAATGACGAGTGCATCGTCTTCATTAGACAGTCGTTTTCTTCATTTCAATTATTTCTTTGCATCTTGCAGCAAATGTTGCAACTTGATGTATTTTTTATGCTATTCTTTACAAAATCAGATTATTGTAATCTGTATATCTTTGAATTTAATGTGCATTTGAGTAATTTGAAAATTGCACCGTCTTGACTTTTTTCCATATTGAAGCTTTTTAATTTCAGTAGGAAAATCTCTTCCCAAAGATAAAGCTTTTCAGCCTAAAATGACTAAAAGCTTAAATCAATATCCTTTTAATAATACAAAATCGAAAAATTAAATTTTGTATTAATTCCAAACACAAAAATGAGTATTTTAAGCCAAAACAAAACGCAAGAGAATTTTGGCTAATTTTTAGTATATGTATATAAAATGTTTGGCATGTTAGATAAATTGTTTCTTTACATTTGCTAGCATTATCTTGAAACTTCACTCAAGTCGACTTCGATCACAGTCACTCTCCTTCTAAGTCATTCTCTGGCTACAGCTTACAGTCGGACTCAGCTGACAGCCAAAATTATCATATAACATTTCATGTGACTATAACAGAAATCGACTCTAGTTCTGTTGGATTTCGAATCACTGCAAGCTAGACATTCTTACTGGAACAACAAAGAAGATATTTGGTATACAGCGAAAACAAGCATACTGGACTTTAGATAATTGATAATTGTTTCATTCATATCAAATACACGATGCATAGCCAAAAGGAGGGATAAAGTATTTTGAAGAGATGTTGAGAAGTTTAATAATCCTTCGTTTGTATCTAGTTGCTGTATCAGTTGCTACTGAGCACACAACCTGTCTTTATAAGAATAATTTATAAGAAAACGAGCCACACAATTGACCAGAACTAAAAAGCAAATTAAGGACTAAGGCACTGTAAAGCGTAATTTTGAACAAAATAGCTAAACCCCTTTAGAAAATACAATCTCAGAAACGAGGAGTTTTTCATCGTCAAGGGGTGATTCGCCGGTGAATTTTCGAACACTCCCTTTGAGCACAATAGCTAGCGATTGCACTGCTAACATCATAATAATCTAAGAACAATCCAGACTCAAAGTTTTGGAAAAATTAAGAAAAACCAGCTCAATTAAAGAAAAATTTTGAAGTGACGGCCATATTCGTCATTGGAATATAGGTTTAAGAAGATTTTGCTGGATCATTGTTTGCTAAAAGTTGGGTTGCGGGAGTGTAATTTCTCTTTCCCTAGTTTTGACCTCGCAATTGCTCATAACAACGGGATGTGAATGTCCACTACTTTCATACGTGAAATGGTAAACAATAGAAATAGAAATTTATAATGAAATATTACAAAAACATGGGTGAATAGGAATGAAATGAACTTTCAACGTATAAGAGAGTGTTTTTTTCAGTAAAACCTGATTTTGTCCGTTTATATTATTAAAATCTGAAAGTAATAGCAATAATAGGCCATAATTGTTCCTTGGAGATATACATTTTGCCGAGAATATTTTCTTGTAAGGAAAAAAAATTTCAGTCGTCTCAATGAAAGCATGCATGAAATTCAAAATATTTCTTGCTGTTAATTTCCTGTAAAGAGTAGCAGGCAGTGTAGCATCACATGTGGGAAAGTCCTGTTATGCATAGGGGTATACATTTAAATGGATTACTATAATTTCAAAGGGTGGAAGCTGAGACGGTAATGATACATTGAGTTATGGGTGGATCAATGCGAGGTATTTTGTATCGAACAGCAAGGCAGAACTGTTGTGACGTGTTGCGATCATAGTTGTGCATCTGTCGTGCGAAAAAGCCCCGTGCGGAGTTTTTGTTGCGATTGAATCGCATTCAAATGCTCAATTACTCTGAAAATCAAAATCTCCATTTTATACAGATTAATTGATTACAGCTGTTTACATCAAAAGGTGCATTAGGTCAAATTTCAGCCCAGGCCTTATGCTTGAGATGTATCTGCCAACCATTTTGCCATCGACTCATTTTACAGTAGTATGCACTGAGAAATTGAAATCTGAAGAGGTAAAACTCGAGAAAGCGGTACTTTTCACAATCCTAATTCTGTGCCAAACATACAATTTAGAACTCAAGCCCCTTATCCCCTCCCCCTGTTTTTTGGCCCTTGTGCATTAAACAGATTTAATTAAGCATGAATTAGGATTTATCTTGCTTTAGTGTTAGGCTTAAGACAATCTCACAGTTCTAACTAAAAGCATGTACAATCTTTATTTAAGAGGTACTTGCCTCCTTATAACTCACCAAGAATATGTTGATTTTTACATATTAATAAATTCTTAAAAACGAGGATCAGTTAGTTGAGTGGGACACATACGTCCGGTCAGGATTGCACAAACGAAGGGTGTGGCCTGAGTAATTTCAAATTTGGAAGTATTTAAAAAAGCACAAGAATTAGTTTTACGTTTCCCCAAATGATATCCTGAAGCTAGACGGGTATCATTTGATCATGGTTTGATGGGTCACCCAAAGCACATTCCATGTAACTAAGCAACGAGCTCAACAGACTCAACATCCAAATCTGTCTTCACTGACATAATGTTAACTGGCAAAACGCTTTTGATAGATTGACATTGTAGCTTGTTTTTCTCAAACAGATTTGACTTAATGGAAATGATTTTGGCTTATGCTAACGGTATTTGCAAACTCCATGAACAACAAATCTCCGAATCTTAGGTGACTATATTATTTCGTATGCAATTGCATCCACAAAACTACACTTTTCCATATCAAAAAAAGGAACGGATCAACCATAGAATTAGCACTTTTCCTTTGGAACAATACTACATTACCTTTAACTGCATCTGTGTAGTTGTTTCCAACATTATGACAATATTCTAGCTGTTTTTACCGCTTCAGTTGATGCAATCAGCTTATCTCTATTTTACATTTTCGTCTCTAAAACACTGTACCTCCCAAGAAGACTTATTCACAACATGCTTTTGCATTTTTCCTAGGTTCCTTAACTTTAAACAATATGACCTATAAGAAATCTCCAAAATTTTTGAGTTCTTGCTTAAAAAAAACATTTTACTCTGTTCAGCTGATTGGCGTTTGCCATTCAAGCAGTAACACTGTTTTGAATTTTGGAAATTGCGCTGCAGGAAATAACCCCTCAGTTAGCTAATTTTGTGAGTCCTGTTTTTAATTTTTTTTCTCTGGCAGCATTGCCAATCATTGTATGTTAAATTATTTCTTGTTTACTGTTTTTACCAGACCCTTTCAGGAAGCTATTTATGTCCCACTCTATCCGCCATTATGCCCTACACGTGCCTCGTTTGCGCACAAACTGCCAAGCACAAATCTTGTAGCAATGTGTAAGTAAACAAACAAAAACGTACTCGATCGATTTCATCTTATTTGGTCATCTAAATTTATTCTCAAAAAGTACTAAAAACAAGAATATAAATTTGCTTTTTCTGCGGAATAGTAGAATTTTGAGTGTGATAAACATCAAGCAACTCGGCAGTCAAAGTAGACCAATATAAAACTTTAATTGAAAACTAACATATCTAATTGTTATCAAAATTAGAATCAACCTAGTAAAGACTCATAACTATTCATTCAACGTACTATCTACAACATAGCATATAAAGCTGACAAAGCCTCTAGAGTTTTCCAAATGTTTCCATTGGTCCTTTGTATTTCATATGGAAAAATCAAAGCACAAAGGCTGCAGAACTATCTATACGAAATTTAATTTTTGTATTACGTTCAAAAACCTTTAACCATCTCAATTACAAAGAAAAATGCGATGGCCTAAAATAAACCACGTTACGATGAAAAATTTACTGCGTTTAGAGAGTTCTGCAGTGTTTGAGCCCCTCCGCTGCACTTTTAATGCATGACATGGAGATTCCTTGGGTTTTTCTTTGATATGCACTCAATACATTTGATCGAGTCTGTTTATCTGGTTTAAAGTTTTATCCGGCGATAGGCCGTTAGTTTATAAAATCAAACCATAATCAAACCGCAATAATTTCTCAAAAGGCTGCTTGTTCATACCTTTTTAGCAAAGAACCACATTTGAAGCTAATTTTTTCTTCTTATGACCCTGAACATTTTCACACGAGCACTCTTTTTCTACTTAGAGCATTCAAACTCTTCGTTGCTCTTGCACCATCTCTCGAGTCAGTGACAGTATTTTCTTACGGCCCCTGCCTGGATTCCATTGAGAATTTGAGCATGCATAACATACCAGCCAAGTTTTTACAACAGCAATATAGCAATACTACGTTCACAGTTTGATTCAAGAGAATTTTCTCCCACATGAATGGAGCTTTTGAGTTGCTGTTGATAGTAAGAATGTCTAGGTGACAATTTTTAAGCTGTTTCGTCTTAATATCAAGGCAGCTAGTGATCTTTACAGTACGGAATTCCCAGTCACACTATTGACCCTTGATATCTTTCTGTTTATGTTTAGGCCTAAAGAGAAGTCACTAATGATGCATCGAAGAAACAATCTGTTCATCTTTTTGCTGGGCATCCCTTTGCTTGTCTGCTGTCAAACAGTGCCTACAAATGGTCTTGCAAGGTTCTACCTTAATACGCCTTCCTCGTTGACCCCAAGGACGAACTTCACAGTGCTGTATCATCTCATGAGAAAAAGCCAAAAGTGGCCAGATCCGAAAAATGAGGACTTGAAAGACCAGAGCTTGCTCCGTATTCTTGGTAACTACATAAGTTCGCATTTGTCAACAAAAATGCCAAAAGACTTCGATAATATCCAGCGCGAGAACGAGGTATCAGAGAAAGAGCTTCTAAAAACGATGCCACAGTCGTTAAAAACCATCAAGTTTGATCTGCCTGAAATGCCAAGAAGGCATGCACGTTCCCAGGCACTGACATCTTTGCTGCAGCTACTACTGTGGCGACGATCTTACTGCCCTGTTGAGTACAAATGGATGGACTTGGGCAAGTATGTGTGGCCTAGATACATGAAAGTCGGATACTGCCCAAAAAAATCATGCTCAATTCCTGTCGGGATGACATGTCAGCCTTCAAAGCAGGACGAGAAAGTTAGATTACTGCTTTGGTTCTGTTCAAGATCGAGAAAATGCTCGTGGAAAATTTACAGTGAGAGCATTACGACAGAGTGCAAATGTCAGTGTCAGAGATGAGCTTTAAAACAAGCGAATAATTCTTATGCGCAGGGCAGGTGGTTCTATAGCCTAAAGCTACTGGCACACCAATAATGGTTTGTTGAGACATTTCCCTGCCTGTCTGCAAAAAGTCTTCGTGTTCTCTCCTTCTAAGCAATACCGCTGTCGATATTCCTATTGATAAACTTCACAATTGATATTGTTGCGATTGAGATTTATTTAATGTTAAAGAAAGTTATATTATGATAGCCCCATGAATTATTCCGGCCAGGGGTTATGATTTCTTCAAATAAGCACGTTTAAAGATTCAAGCCTGGTTTCCATATCTTTGCAACAGACAGCAGAGGGGTCTCCGCCTCTTACGACGATATGGAATCTAAGATTTACAAGTTTTCGTAAGATCTTGGCTACTTAGATGGTTCTTCAAGCATCAATGGCGTGTTATTGAAACAAAGGTTAAAATATTTGCTTCATACACGTCACTATTCCTGTTTGAATAATTTTTTGTGTTGGGATTTTTAAACTTGAAACTAAGTGATACATTCCCACCGTTGATTAGTGCCATTATGATGTTTGTCTCTCAGTAACCTTGTGCTCTTGCCCCCAGTGAGCCATTGCGTAGACCCATTATTGCTTTAAGAAGATGCTTTGTATACTCTTGTAGATAGCTGCTAATTTAATTGTGCATAGTAATAATAATGCATTGAGTATCCAACATATTATGTATGGGTAATGTTCAAAACCTGTGACTTTATAAATATTAGGTTTTACTTAATGTCAAGATGTTAAGTAATGTAGATTTGAAAATGGAGAGTGAACTGACATTCTTTCTAGCGTTACCGAGTGCTTTGAGCTGACTACTTTGCAGAATTTAGAATATAAAAATGAAGAGGAACCTAATTAAGCTTAAGTCCTATCTGACAGGTTTAGGGTGCAGATATTATGGAATGTTCAACCTACCTACAACAATACAGATGAAAGCAATATTTTCCAAAATTTGCAGGTCAAAAGCTGTTTTTGAAAACAAAGTCGCTACGATACCAGCCAACTTTTAAGGACTTTTGGGGTGTTACTACTCCAACCTTCGTTACAAACTTCTATGTTTGAAGAACCCAAATTTGGAAATGAAGTATGTGCGCACTATATGAAAGTTTGTACTGAATCGATTCCCTCTTTGCACTAGTTCTTCAAATAACAAAGAGAACTAGCTGCGTTCTTTTGCTCAGTTTTATTCAGGAAAGCATTACGCCTGGTAGATTCCGAGTGAATACAGACGCCTGTATTTCAGAACTGGTATAAATCTTCCCGAGAAGATATCGTTGGATTATAGTGAAAAGTTTCAGATCCACTGAAATTGGTAAATATTATGTAATTTTCAAATAAATACCATCGTTCATAGAGAGCAAGACTGCTTATAAAACAGATAGGAGATATTTTGTTCGAGAGCTTTGGGTAACTGTTCCTGTTTGTATATAAAGACTTTTAAGCTTGGACTATTCAGGTAAATGTCGTAATTTGTTACTATTTGTTGTATTTAATATAAAAAATAATGTATTTACGCTAATTTTTTTAGTTTCAAAAGTATTCTAAGTAAGCAAAGTTCCATGTAGATTTTGCAAGCTTTTGAAGACGGATTTTTTAATTGAAATCTGTGTGTTTGTCTTTATGGCAAGATGTATAAATATGATCAAATGCGATTAACAGTTAGGTTCTTTCTGCGCTTTATCTAATGTATTTTATTGAACTGATCTGAACTCTTGGAAAATATTCAAGAATTTTTGTATTTTCAAATTCCAAGTTGAAATGCCCAAGGTACTTCGTTTCTGCGAAGAAAAAACAATCAAGGACCCTTCAACCACTTTCATTTGACAGCATTGGAACAATCTTCAGAAATACGAAAGGGGGCTACGAACTCTATCATTTAGATTTTTGAATTCAATTGATCACAATATCAAAGTAAGAAAATTGGTGTCATGGATAATTTGACAGTCTGCTTCAGGGAATCGGAGTCATGATTCTTTGTTTACACTCTGATAACACGCAATATCACTGGCAAATGGCAAAGCACAGGAAATCATAAAAAACTACAAGATACTAGTTACGAGAAATATGAAAAGTAATGAAAAGAATGAAAGATCACAAAAAGTAAAAGCTATGAAGAGAATTTACTGAAAAAAAAGATTTTTCAAGCAAAAATATTTTTGCTTTGGGGCCACTGAAGGAAAAGACAAAATGGAGTGAAGACCACGTTAGTAAAAAGTAGAACAAATCAATGTTGTAAGGTGATGAATGATATTATGAAATGTTCTTTTTCAAAATTGGACAACATAATCTGAAAAATCTTCATTTCCTTTATCTATGAAGTCACTGTAGTTTGTTCTTAGCTTTCGAAACTCCTTTGCTACTAAACTCCTTGAAACTAGGGCTCAGATGCTACTAAACTTTTAATAAGACCATAACAACAGTATTAATTACATGGGTAAACATTAACTAACCAAATCTCAGCTATATATAATGTATTTAACTTTAACTTAATATTTTTCTATTAACCATTGGCCAGAAGTGTTAATATGAAGGGGGATATAATTTCAACTATGCCAATATTTCTTCTACAAGTCAACAAGTAGTTTAACCCAGCGTTGACTTCCATAAGATGGCGTGGTTGTAAAGAACCCACTGCGTAAATTAAAATGATATCACTTTTTACTCTATGGTACATTCTAAATTTTGTGATTTAATGCTTTTAAGAAATGTAAATATTTTCTTTGCTTGAGAAGCAGAAAACCACCCATGCATGCTATTGTTATAACCAAAAAATTTTCGCGAGCACGAATAGCTACTAGTGACTTCGTGAATTGTTTTTGAACTATAATAGCCTCCAAAGAAAGAAGTGTCCAATTATGAATGAAATACATGGGCTAGATTTTCTATCTTGAGCAAATTTTCTGGTGTGCATTCATTCTGTTAAGATTTGGATTATCAATCAAAGAGTCTCTTGCTTGCTAATCAGCTCTGTGCAAATAGGCCCCCTTTCTTATGTATGGAAAATAACTATGAAAGTAAGGATGTTAATAATTTTAAAGGACTTGAAAGAAACTTTGCTTTATCACTAGGCAATGATGCAGATCAGTTGCATCATACTTTGCTTTGAACACCACACCACAGCTTTAGATGGCGGAATGATGTAATCAAGAGGAGGGGCTCGCGAACTCAGCACCCCTTGTTAAAATTCAGAAAGATTTTTATTTGGGGGCAGCCCGTCACAAGTCCGTGTATGTTTGATTGGGCGAATCTCTTACTTTGCAATGTGAACTAACCCTTTACTGCCCTATTGATTTTTCATAGATGAGCGATTTCTAATAGCCTTTTAGAGTCTGTGAATTGTTTGAATGATTTCTTATATACAACAACTCCAACAATCTTCAACATGAATAAAAGGGTGTGGTCTTGTGTGTGGCTTCCATAAGTTGCCTAGAGCATAGCCACCCTTCCTAATTTTCTATGCCAACAACGTCCTATTTTCAGGCACCTACCTAGTATACTTTGCAGAAAAACGACAGTTTATTTCGTTATAGGAATCTTCTCTCGTTGAAAACTTCTCTTTTGGCAATTGGGTGGAAGCAAAGTTTAGCCTGACAGTTTCTTAAATCTATACTTTTTGTATTTGTAACAATCTAGCTTCCCAAGGTAATACAAAATGTTGGTTTTAGGCCACTGAGAAGCTGTGCTTATCCAGCCCATTCTATCGATTTGACCACACTTCAAGATTCCTTCACCTGAAGTAACAGGGAACTGGCTACTCTCCTAGCTCTAAATGAGAAAGTATGGTCACTTTCTTAGCATTATAGTCTTTTATGAAAAAAAGGAGTTTGAGTCCCTTATTATGTTCTTCGTCGCCTTTATATCATTGCTTATAAAACAAATATTTTCGATTTCAGCTACGCGACCCAACTTACAGGATTTTTTTTCAGTTTTTATTCTTTTTTTTTGGATCTTGAGGAAATTGTCAGATGAAACAGTACTTATGTCTTGCTTTTTTGAATCTCTGTGTAAATCTGTGACAAAGCACTGGGGGTGCGTTTTGTAAGTCATAAAACATCTCCTACACAACATTGTAACTCTCCAAAATGTCTTTTTAACCATCTCAGTTTTCTGTAAATACTGCACACTTAAGCAGGTCCATCAAAATTTAAAGCGTTTTCAATTCCACTGTCTTGGCAGATCTCTGAACACCCAAATCCCTAACTAAAGTTACGTTCAAAGAAAAAGTCCACAAAAAAGAGGCGAGTAGAATATGCTTGTAGTTATAGTTGAGTGATGTATGAATTAATATCCTTACCTTGGTAATATATTACCTCGCTACTGTTTAATTTTATATATATTTATATATGGACGAATAAAATACATTTCCAAATAATGAGTCGCTATTTCCACAACGGGAAAGAAACTGAGAAAGATTCCAAGTCTAATTCTTTCAGCATAGGCCTTTTTTGAAGATAAACAATAAATTACAATTAATTTAACCCAAGTGGCATATTTTTCCACTTGAAATTATACATGATGTTCTTACTCGATGCAGAGTCCCCAAATAATGTTTCCAATGGTGCACAAATTCAACTGAAATAAATGTAACCAAATTTTAAGTAATGGGGTGTAGATCCAGAGAGCATAAGGGGCTGAGCCTCTCTATCTCATGACAAAAGGCAACCCTTTTTAATATTCTCCATTATTTTAAGATGCTAGAATCTCCTTTTTATAACAACCCCCGCCCCGAAATACACCCCAAAGAAAGTACGATTCCCAATTCTTCCCGACCATATATGTTTACAAAAGGAAAAACCTGCAATGCTAGGATTAAGCAGAATATCCCCCACACTGCGTAAATCTCAAACTACGTTTTAACTGAGATGCTAAAAATTACCTTAGCAATTTGCGGTAAGCATTAATAATGGCCATGCTGAAGAAGAGGTTACTCAGGGGAAGAGATCATGGCTGTCTTTAGTTGAATTTGAAAAACATTTATAACTTGTTTTGGGGATAAGGAGGAGCTTTACGAGGAATTGGAAATGGTGGGTCTTTCAAACAAAGGCTAACGACTCCAAGAACGTAAGTATTTCTGTACAGTATTGTTTTTCATGACATGTTGATTTCATTTGATTTCAAGCCAAGGCTGAGGATGGACAATTTTCTTGTAGTCCGGGAACAGAATCGTAAGATGTTGACTTTTTACGATATCTTTAAATCAAGGAGTTTTGAAATAATTAGCTTTTGAGCAAAACTGGTGGAAATAAATTCTAAAGCAAAGCATTAAGTTATATATTTTCGCACAGTTTCAATCCCAAAATTACTTACTTCCATATTTAAATGATAAGCGTTTCAATACATTTACTTCCATTTATACAGAATTCGTATTTGTACTGATGTACCTAGTACTCAAGTGGGTCCCATCGCTACTTACGAATATTTTCGTCATAAATAATTCACAACCTTTCTGTCCTGTAATTTGATGCTGCTCACAGCGTTGGAATCTGTATTATATCATTTACACAAGCTCGTCTCTGAATGTCTAGCATCCGATTGCAAACGATTCTCACAAGCTGCGTTTGCTTAGAGACATTCACGACTTGTGGTATTGACTGACAGCCTACAGCACCTTGCGAGAAGGGCTACTCAGCTCCAATTCAGCTTGGGATGGCATCAGACTTAGCCAGTTCAGCCTTGATGGCAACCACACTCGCATGACTTGTGCATTTGTAACGAAAATGGCCGCCATTTGCAGTTACTCTTAGATAAACATACCCATAAAAGGAGACTTAGGGTTCTCGTACTTCTGGGTCGACATGTCATACCCTTTGGAAAGGAGCAAGCCTTTTCAATACACTCGCCAAATCTGATGTGTCTTGGAAAGAATTTAGGTCCGTAGTCAACCCAAGAATAATTAATTGGACACCGTGAAAGTTCCCAGAGCCACTGCCTGAGCTTGCTGCTGGCACGGTAGCCAAGAACTCTCCCGCGCTTTTTACTGCTTCGCTTAACCTCGAACTGAAGTTGACGTATGTGCCAGGGCATTTTCGCAAAGGCTGCATCTTGTCTTCGGATTAGAGTGGAGCGCATTGAAAGACCAACCCCATTATTCCGTCTGCTGCTCTTTGGTGGGTCTATTGACATGTAAAAGGAATCATAGTTCTTCCCCAATTTCATAAGTAAATCGGTTTTATTCACGTCTTTTGCCTCAGGATCATGCCAGCCCTTTACCATCTCGAAAATCTTGTTTACGTCACTGATCGTCACCTTCGATTCCAGTACGTCAGGGCCTGGTAGCATTGGACGTGAATCCGGGAACATAAATGGTCGACAATCCAACCCAATTATTTCAAATAGCATGAAAATAAGCATGACTTTACAAGAAACACCTTGAGTAGTTGGCGCTTTCATCTTTGACTCTTTCTCAATGCTGCGACCTCTACGAATGAAAAGATAATATGAGTATATGTAAATTCTAGAGGCGATTTATAATGAGTTTTAAATTGTCTGAAGTGATGGGAAACCTGTTGCTATTGACTGATAAGACCATAAGGCAAAACCAAACTACTGGTTGACAACGACGCCTCTCTATGGTTCCATTCATTGACAAACCTACGTTCTCTTGTATAACCAAGAAAAGAGCAACCCAAGGAATCTGTCAGGATATTAAAGACTCTTACTACACCCACTGAATTAACTCATAAACGCACATTGAACTTTCACAAGACTTTCATTCAATTTGTTATTTCTCGCCACAATCATTTGCACCACAATCAAAATCACCATCAAATCACATCACAATCAAAATCATGATCAATATGAAAATCACAATCACCATCAATCACAGGCTCGGTAAAACTTCAGACTGAGACATGACGTTATGGTTCACATCATGTTTGTGAAATAGATCGCTCATAGATGACTAGAATACAACTATTCCTTCGCGCACCTCAACTTCTTCTGTATTTAGACTTGGAGTTAATCTTTGTAAGAAACCCCTTACATACTGACGTTTAGCTGCCCGTCTATAGATTCCTATTCACCTAAGTGTATCATTCAGTCTATATAAGCATAAATTTAATTCCCACAGTCCTCATGTTGATTCATTCATTGCTGAATAACCCCTTAGGCCTAACGGTGATCGGCCATGGGAAGTCACAATGATTCTGGACAAAACAAACCCTTTCTGAGTTCCGTTAAAGGAAACCCGTTGGCTGGACGTTTGCTGCATACCAAATCCAATAGCAACCTAAAAACATCGCTAATTCCGATGTAAATATGTCAAGAAGCGGCAAAATCGTTTCTGTTTTTCTGTTTAGCGTATGCCGCTAACAGCAACAGGGCGCTGCGAAGGAGAACAGATGGAAATCCTTGTAGCGTAGCCAAACTTCAATACTTGGAAGGTGTTTTAAGTACGCTAATAATGGAATGGAAGCTAGACCAAGGTTAATCTGAAATCCGATTGTGGGCAATCAATTAATTGAATTTACATCAGAACATTTGGTAATTTGATAGATGATGCAACCTTGACCATTGCAATCGTTATTTCGTATGCACAGGAGGAAGGAGTCACGTGGCTGTTCGCAAGTAGCCGAAAGGGGTCCGCTACACGCGCTAATAAGATGAAATATCTTAAGTGGCAAATTAGAAATGAAAAACGTCAAGTTGTTATTTACTATAGTAATGCCTGGTGGACCCACTGCTCTCTTCAGATAACAGGGCAATTATCTTTCCATTAACGATCTTTTCCCAGCTCTCACTTGCAAGACAAGAGGAATATAATGTTTAACATGGCAAGAATCCCTCTTTTTATTGTCCAGCTGCCACAATTGTTTGTGGAAACAGTAATTAAGACGACAGTTTGGCATGAATCAGTTTTTAACTCGAGATAAATATCATTTATCTGATTCTAATGATCTAATTATGAGAAATCTATCCACAACCTGCTTTCCTTTGGCGTATCGATGTTGCGAAAATCTTTGGGTCACAAATTCTAATTCATCTGTCTTAAATCGATCGAAACTTCAATATGTCCAATAAGGACGATAGAATGAGGAAATAGAATTTCGTAGCAATTTTCACTGAAATGATTTATCAGGCATGTGTACTAAAGTTTATTGTTTAAATCACGGAGTTTATTTTCTATGTAATGGAAAGGGCGTGGTGAGGCCTTTTTGCTTATCCATGACAGCTTATCAGGGCTGTTAATGCTGCCGAGGAAGAACTTCATTCTTCTTCTTTATTATTTTGCGATGCAAGGTTGCTGATGGTACACATGCCACAACGTAGACGAATCAAGTTGTAGCATTAGTCCACAATCATACGGTTTAGTACATTATGATACTATACAAGCGGGCATTAAAGGTTTAGTGAATTCTCCTAAGCCAATCATTTAAAGTGACATCTTTATTGCCACGCTTAATGTTAGGTATAAAACGGATACCATGAAAGAACAAAGTTCTATGAGATTTCATATCAAAGTCGATGGTTTTAACCACCAAGGTCAATTATATTTGTGACTATCTGTTAATCAAAATGAAAGTCTTTTGCTCTTGATCTGTGCGACTGAGTAAATAAGTATACTTGGCTCTGTCGATTTTCGCAAAACGCAAAAAGAGACCAAGAACAGTTTTAAAAAGCGTTTCCGAGACCTGGCGTGAAAGGTACGTGGCCACTCAATGCTCTCTCCTACACAACATCAATTTCTTGTCAATACGATTGCTCGAAAATCCCTGGTTACTTGAGTTCATCCCCTACATGAAGTAAAAGAGCTTTAGAGAGAAATGCCAGGGTGCCTCTAAAGCCCGTAGAAACTTTTAGTCTGATCATTCCTCGGAGTAAAATCCTTAAATTTGCCATGTCAATACGGTAATTCATTGCAGTTTAGGGTTGGAATCTTGCATTTAACTCCTTAAAATAAACACGGATTCGCGGTTACCTTTCTGAGATTGCCCAAAATGTTTTGTGGTAGGCACAAACTTTGTTTTTAATCGGCGCTTTATTCATCTTAAAGCCAACGAAATGTGTGTGATGGGCAACAGTAATGGCTGGCACACATATGAATGGGCTTCCTCAAGACACCAAAGCTTCTATCATGGTTGAGGCATGTTTGGAAATTTCCCTCCCTATAAGCAGCTTGCTAGAGAAATTCTTACTTATGATTACCCACCCCTATAGCTAGAAGGGTCCCTAGTGCTTTGAGTCCACACGTTCGTGTCTCAGTCCATTTGAAAGCTTGTTAATACATCGTAAGAGAATTGGGATTTCGCATGATCAGAAAAAAACTTATAAAATGGGCAATTAATTCAAGCAACAAATTGAGACTTGTGCGTATAATCTAAAGATTCACAATAATGCATGTTTTCGAATAACTATATGAAACTTCGAAAAATATTGTAAAGAATTAATTGCAAAAAGAACAAACATGCTGAAATGACATAATATGGAAAAACAGCGCAAAACCTCAGATTTCGCTTCGAAAAATCTTGGTTTGGGTGGAAAATTTCTCCCTTGCATTGCAAAGAAGAAACGAAATACCCTTACAACACTGGCAAGTAGAAAAGAAGAGCATACACTACTCTTGAAAATTCAAAATTTTCGTCAAGTAAGATATCTTTACCTTTCTGTTCAATAAATGTCCAAAAGTAGCAAAATCAGATTATCTGTGTCCTTCTCAGAAAACCTTCATACGAAAACGTGATACAGCTGATACAGCTCTCAATGATCATACACTAGCAGTTATCCAGCCTCTTACGTTGGCTGTTGTCTTTCGAAAACGTTAAGAGTAAGAGAATTTATTACAATGCGCGGTGATTTAGTTTGGAAATTTATGCAAGCACTTTACGCCCCCGTCTGACCGTCATTACGAGGACGTGGCATGACAATGGATTCGACTTTCGGAATGGGAACGACATTGATACAAGCTGGTATGAAATAGAAGAGCCCTCCCTTTACATCGTTTGTGGTTTCATTTGATGTCTTACACCCTAAATGAAATTCAATAGAAGCAAATTTTAACAATTTTTGATTAACCTTAATTTAGAAAATTCATTTTAACTAAATGATGAGCATACTAAACTGCCCCAAGAAGAGGGCGCGACAGCCGGCACCATTAAATTACAGTAATTGGCAAACCGATTTTTATATTGAGAAAAATAACAGATTTTGCAATTATTAGCATTTAAAAAAAGAAATGAGTGCATTTTAATGCATGTGAAGGCAATTTGCAGCGAGAATAAGCTTCAAGGAATGTGACTGTCTTTTGAAGAGTTATCAAGTAATATATAAGCTATATACCTTGAAAATACATATTTGTTTTGGATAGCAGTCTTATCACACAACTTTTACTCCTAACTTCAATCTAAGCTTTCTATCCCCGGGTTTATCAAAAAGGTTCAAAAGTTGTTGATGTTGGTATTTTTTAAAGCGCAGTTAAAATCAACAGACTTGCTCAATACTTTCATGTACGCTCTTTGGGCTAATTATTAGCTAGAGACATTAAGAAAACACGTCATGCGACACCGAAACAATATAAAAAAGCATTCAATTATTCACATTGTCTGCGCACAACTGATAGTGAAACAAATCAGAAAGCGCCAGAAATCGTTTAATTTGATGCTTTGATTCCCTAATTGGTTATCTTATTAGCATTACGTGTCTACTTTTTAACAGAAGTGTTACCTAAATTACATTTTCATCGTGGTAAAAGTACGATTTTTTCCTAACGGTCGTTTTTTACTTCCAGTTGACCAAGCTAATTAAGCAAACGGTTTTATGGTTTTTGCCTAGTTATTTCTCTCGCATTGTTACCCCAGCTGCTACGTTGTTAGCAATCAAAATTGGTGTAACACCTACTTGCCCTTCCTCCAAAGGTGTGGCTTGCAAGAAACGCATCCTAAATTATGCCTAGATATCATAAATAATTGTATCAATTACAGAGAGCTGTCATACGTGCTAGCTAATTATGCTTTATCCCTGGGAATGCTTTGAGCATTGTCTCATACATTCGAAAGTAGAAGAACTATTTTGAAATGACTGATAAATGGTATTTTAAAAGCTAACTGTGGGAAGGAAAAAGAAACCTTGTCACATAGAAACTACGAAGGATATTTCCTGTCCTAGAGGCTTTGTTGATAGTCCCTTAACACTTGCCTATCACTTTTCATTGACACAGTTTAAACTATTACTGAGGGGACCTCGCGAGGTTATACGTTCTTGGTTACGCAATAACACAAAAATATCGATGTTTATATGAAATTGTATAGCATCCTTTGACCGCTCCACAAGAATGACAACTAGCTTCAATTGTTTTTATCTCAAAACCCCTTGGATTCTATTGTCCACCATTTTGTTGCTTGAAAGCCACAAGTAGCTCAAGAAAGACTTGTTGACTGCGTATGTTTCAAAGGGATCGAGGCTCTTTGCGAAAACCATGACCAACTAAGCCTAAATTCCAACATAATTCCCGAAATGATATAAATGCGCCACGGATAGCCAAGAGCTTATTAATGTTTCCAGAAGGACTTGCAAAATTTTTCTATGCTTAACAATAATTTCAGGAGATTTCTTCGGCAAACGAAGGGAAAACCACGTAGCAACAAGAACAGCGAGTAAAGCTAGTTTTATCTCTTACAAAGATGCGGCGTCTTATTGAGTGACAATACTTGCGCCAAATCTGTCATTTACCTAAAGGCAAACTGGTGCTAAATGTATCGACACGTGCCTTGAAAAAATAAACCTTTGCAATCATTATTGTTGCTATTATTTCTTTATGAAGTAGAAGAAATGATACAGTTATTATACCAGGTTGTAATAAATATATTTGCCCCTGCTTTTTCTTACAGTATCACCAAGGCCATTACGATCCAAGGAGAGTCACACAATCTATTTATAAACGGAAGGTCCATCTACCTGAAAGTGTCAAGAACCAATTTAACAGACCCAAATTAGCAGCACAAAGGCGTTGATAAGACCCAAAAGTATAAAAATGCAACTTCTTGTTGTTAAGCACATAAGATACCACTGGTCGTAGTAATTTAGACTGGTTCCTTTAATCACCAGTTCAAGCAGATCTGTTCTCTTATTCCTGTTTTTTATATAGTTATGTGATAGTTGAACCCACCAGTATTAAAAAGGTATACAGTTAAATCAGGTACCCAAAAGTATCAGATCACAAGGAAAATTTTTACCCATAATTATCAGATGTACCTCCTGTATATAAAAAGTTCAAGTGACCCCCCCCCCCCTGGGATTACAATGCATGCTAACAGTGGAAGCATTTTTAGCATATGATATATGATACAAAATGTACGGCATACAGTATAAGGTGTTAAATGTTAATATGAAATAAAATAATATGAAATGTATAACATAAAATATATGTCTATAACGTATGATGACAAATGTATGGTGCGAAGTAAATGATATAGCATCGAGTAAAATATATACTATAAAATATATAGCATGCGATGAATGGTGTAAAAGTTAATTATGATATGCAATGGTATGAAATGTGTGGCGTACAATATATGGTATGGTATGCATGATCATTCAAAAACAATTACGCGTTTAAGAATTAAGAGCTATTTTAAAATTGTTCGCGCCTATCCTATTCTTATTTTATTTCTTGCCCAAGTGAAAGATAGCAAGAACCCCATTCAGTGCCAGTGTACCTCATATAACCTCCAATTACCCATAGAATGGTCCATATCTTCGAGGCCTAGTGATAAATACTTTAATGCTTGTTCTCAGAGCTCTTTCTATAGGATTCTGATACCATTTCTTTTTACCCAGAAAACGTTGTTACTATAAGTCACTAAAATCAAATTTAAATCACATACAAGCGTTAGTTGCATCCATTGAGACGCACTCAAAACCTTTAACCCTGAAACAGAATAGCTCTGTCTTATCTACATCGTTAGATGAATAACTGATCACTGCTATACAGCCTTCTCTTCAATGAAACTGTCTTAGCAACATAGAAAAAAGCAAGTTAACTACGAGAGCCCTTTTCATACGCAATGATAAGTTTATGAGAATTACTGTTGACTGCTCTGCCATAAAAGCTGACAGCAGCCTACACACTTTCTTGTGTGGAAAGGGACTGTTTTGGGTTAAACTCAAAATCAACTAAAAGTTCCCTGCTCAATGCGATCATAAGGTAATTGTAGTGACTAGCTTTGATACGTACCTTTGATGTGATAGCTCTCTTACAACAAGATTATGTAGAGTGGAGTTTGAGTTGTAATTCAAGACGTAAGCAGTCACTATGTCAATGGTGTTCTTAAGCTGTTGTAATCGTTACGCGAGAATTCCTTTTCAGCATTTACAAAGTGCCTAATATCAACCAAGTAAAAAGTTTATCTGCGAGCTGGCAAGTTCACGCCGCTAACTGCCAAGTGGTTCTAGCCAGTACAGCTCAGAGCGAAATTCTATCTGCTTTCTTAAACATACCATCGCTTAATACAAGCTGCACCTATGAATGAATTTCTTATCAACCGAGAACAAAACAGCGGTAATCACACAAATCTGTATACACATTTAGCCTCTGATCAGCCAGAATTTATGTTCATAATCTCGCGGAGAGACGGTGGCTTAACCTTACGTATAACCTGTACTCAGATACGCCGTACAATAGTCGAGTGCAGACGAAAAATAACTCTCAGTTTGAGTTACTAAACCTGAATTATTCACCGTGTGCGCCTGGGCCGAAAATACGCATGCCACTAAAGACGGCTAACGTGAGAGAACGACGGACGGATTACCAATGGATAAATTTTAGGAGAATCAACTAATTATATATTTATACAGTGCAGGTCGATACAAAGAAAGTTAGGCACGGCCATATTTGTTCTACTTCACGGCCACCGCCCTTGTGGACCGTATCAATTAACATCCAAGCCAAATTTAGTGAAAATCTTGGCTCTATGTTTGATTTTCTGGTTTCGAGGTATCTGACAGGATTTTCATATCATTGATTTTGAGGGCGTTTAGAAACAGTGAACGTTCAACCAACACTAAGACCTTAGAGGCTGGCAAAAGGTGCTCGTTGTTAACAGCCACTCTTCAAAGCCAAGTGCTTTTAAACCAAACATTTTTTATTTTCTCATGCAAGAAGACAAAGTTTTGGATTCTAAATTCAGATCCGTCCCAGGCACCGGAGAGAAGGGAAGCTGGGGCTATAGCCCCCACATTTTGCCAAAATGCAAAAGATTTACCAATGAATCGCCAGTCAAGCCACTTTTCATACGGTTTAAGCCCCCCCAATTTTTAAGACCCCTCACTTTTTAAGACCGCCTACTTTTTTAGACCTCCCACTTTTCTCAAAGCTCTGCGACTGCAGTTACAACGGATAGAGCGGATTGGCATGAAAGAGATGCTTCTTGACGAGAGTTCGGCGATTCGATTCGCCAAATAAAACGTTTTGTAAACCCCTGAATTTGACGTGTCAAATGAAACTATTCCAGAATGCTGCTGTTATTCCTATATGGTTTCAGGTCAAGCTAGGTCCTTGGAAGTTGTTGATGATTGGAATGTATTTGAAGAACAAACTGCACTCGGATACGAAACTATCGTTCTCTTCTCCATGTCAAGGGAACTTTTAGAGAATTATTCAGTCTTCTCCCCATGAATCTTTCCCCTATAATCATTGATCTTTTGTGTAGCTTGAACTCGAATTCTAACGGGAATTGTAACTTTTTAGCAATTAAACGACAGCCAACAATTTAATTGATACCTCAATCTATGGCGACGCTGGTTTTGCGTCAACGAATCGTTGACCGTCGCCCTTTGACACTTAGGCCTTGCTACATGTTACACAGGACGTCCTCGCAAAAACTTCTTGGTACCTTTTACGGAAGTTATACGCATAAAATCAATCGTAAACCAAATATCAAACTTACTGAATTCTTCTAGCAGCAAGCTGACGTGCCCAAGTATTATGACGCGAGGCGTGACCGTGAACTGATCTCTACTGGCTTGCTTTCGTGATGTACTATATACAATTATTGACTACCTTTTTGCCAATGTTTGCTGACAACTCATTTCCCTTAAGGGCTATAGACGCAAAGACTTCACAAAGCTACGAACAAAATCCGAGCCCACATACTTCCTCCGTAAATCCAAAGGACAACTAGTACACCAATAATAACAACATTGATAAACAAGTCTATTCCCATCAAACAAACCAATATGTAAACTAGCTAATTTACTATTCTTGGCAGGTAAATCTTTGATTGGCTATTTTTACTGGCGCCGAAGATAACGGAGCAATATTTAACTGTCCCTAACACAATATACCAATTTCCGAGGAACCTAAATATTCCCACGATTGTGACCAGAGTGAGATAATATGAGAAAGTTCGGGGCAAGAAAATTCAACGAAATCATTTTTGGCCTACTCGCCCAGTTTTAAACAAGGGGATAATGATATAACACAAATTGCACCATAATATGGCACAAATATGTACAAGGTCAAGCCTCCCCCTTCCAGTTACATCGAAAAAGCCAGAATAGCACCAAAGACTGGCGAATTCTTCCTTAAATATTGAATTCACAACGGCAGTAAATACAGTTATTAAAATGTTCTACTCTGATTTAGATAAAATATGATATTAATTAAACCAATCTAGAGGCGTCTTAAAATATAACTAGCCCTTGAGCAATTGTGATTCTCTATTTAAAAAATGCCGCACAAGAAGTACTTACTTACATGATTAAAAATCCTACTTTTAATAATTCAAAAAATCTTCTTAATTTTTTGCCTCCAATATTTTTCATTTTGTCTAACAGTGCATTACAATGTAATAAATACTTGATCGTGAAAATAACACGTGACACGTGCCACCCAGGTATTACCTAATATTGGTCTAAAGATATATTCCACGTATCAAAAGGGATCACATGAATGACCTTGATTAGAAATTGTTCAACTTTTCCCTTGCTGGGCCTATTCTAAAGATAACGACCCTTCTTTTTTTACCCTAAAGCCGGGTTATCCCCCCTCCATCATGTATATCAAAATGAATTTATTCGGAAATTGCTTTGTGATCTAAGATTGATATTGATCCACAGGTTATTACTCAAAAAACATCAAGATAAAAAAGAGAACTTTATTTTATCTTGCAAAGATGGATTCTACATTAAAATATTGTTTCTGCCTCATCAAGTGCTACTATCTCAGAATCATAGGAGTACTGAAAAGCGAGTTGAACAAAATGAGAATTATTTAACAGGGAAGACCAGAAAATTCTGACACCCCATACCCCAATTCCAGATCACTTCAGCCTACCCACTCCCTATTGACGACGACATCATTAATTACTTACACCAAATTGGTGTCGTCGAATTTATGCACATTACAGGCCTAATAAAAGGGGTAATTGATGCTAATTCAATCCGTGGTAGTCCCTAGTTTGAAAGGTCCCGATCGGCCATGTTCCATAAAAATGAAGGGTATTATTGGATCATCATTTTAGACTCGAATCTAGCTATGAAAATGAATGACCAAATATGTAGACACAAGGATCGAAAAAGGCTGTGTACGCTATCACGGACGCACAACTTTTTCCTTCCTAGAGCGGCACCGTGTTATGCTACGAAAACCAAGCATTAGTCCCTTCATGTACTTTTAACCGTTTGCTCAAAGGAGACATCTTCTCACAATAGTTTCGTTTGATATTTCCGGAGTGTGAATCGCAGAACTGCCGTATTCTCTGAAACGATACGTCGATAAGACAACACGACAAACATCCGAAAACCTAGTATTGTGCTTTGGGCCGCCTTTCGTTTTCATCCTAAATCGAACAACTTCCCTGCATCTCGTTCCGAGTCCCAATAGTTGGGAATTGTGGGTAAGACGTCAGCAATAAGATTTCCTTCCACATCGGCTCTGTTTAAGCCGAAAAACCTCAGATACCTCAAAATAGCATCATCATCACTGAGCAGAGCTGCCATGCCATTGCATACATATGATGCAGTATGCTTACCTGCCAGTAATTAAAAAAGCGGTATAAACAAGAAACGCTCCGCCGACTTGCTAAGTCGGTTCTGAGACTGAAGGAGCGAAATTCATGCACAGGTGCATCAGATTCACGATGACGTTGGTTGAAATAGCATCTAAGCTAATGCCGATCAAATCACATGCATTAAAAGCTAATCTAAATCTAAAATTGGTATCCATAGTATTATGGGATTTTGAAAATTCGGACAAAAATCTTTGTCAAATACTATTGTTAAAGTTAAAGCCCGGCTATTATTCTTTATCTATTCTTAAACTTTAAAAGTTTCCTTATAAACTAATTTATTAAAAAGGCTATATACAAATGATTGTTTCCAAGTATAAAATTGGTCGACATTGCTCTCTGTTGGGACTTTTCACCTGCATTATTCATTTGTTATCAAAATCCGTCTAATGGTAAATAGACAAAAAGAAACAGAAACCTCGTATGAAGGGAGCACACTTTATTCATTGCTTACTAAAGATTTTTAAATGAAATTTGATAATCATTAGATTCCTAAATAGGAAATACACCATTCTTGCTGATAAAGAGCTTAAGGTATATGGAAACGGTCTGTTTAAACAATGTTTGAAAGAAAGTCTTGTGCCCCACTCTAACTTCCAGTTCAGGCAAATTATCACGTTTATGTACCCATACTAGATTCCCCAAAGCATAAATGCTGAAAAGATAGGCCAAGTCCTTACTCAATTACTATGATGCACGCCTGTCACTATTATAGCTCTGTTTCTTTCAATGCAACTCAGTTGATCTTTTCAAATAGATTTCTGTTGCAGATTAAGAAATTTGAAGTATCATAGATACCTGGTCTGTGGTTCTCTGAAATAACAAGTATCTTCCTTCACGATGCTGGTTGAACAACAAAGGTAGTAATTTTAGAACACACGAGTCTCTTTTTATACCTGTCATGGCATTCGTGTCTGGAAAATTGCATGAGCGTGGCACATATTACAACATCATTATGCCAAGATTAGGTGCCTATACATCATCAACTGGTTCTTTAAGACCGTGCTAGATCTAATCACGGAAGATTTATACAATTACCTTTTCCTGGGCAATCGCCTGCAGACCTGCTTGAAATTCTTTTTAATATAATAAGTAAGCAGCAATGCAACACTCTTGTTTGTTTTTAGCCCAGCGTTACAACAAGGCAAACTTTTATTTAAAAAAACTATTTCCAAATTTAGTTGATCTTAGCTGTTTCAGAGTACGAATTCCATCACTGACAAGGAAATATAAGAAGTCTATTAGGAAGACGCCCTTTATTTGTTTATACTTATACACATTTCGGAAGGCTGCTTAATTTCACATAATTTTTCATTGCTCTTTGTGCCATGTGTCGAGAGTAAGAGTAAATAATGAAAACCATACAGACAAGGTACCCCTCTCTAGGCCCTACCCTAGTTGGATAGACAGCCAGTAGCAACGCTAGTAAAAACATTCCACTTTTACACGCCTTATCTCTTGGCTTGCTTGTCTTTTTCTTAGAATATGATGACCCCTTTTTAAAGCGATCTATAATCATTGGCTTTTTCGATCATATGCTTCACCTGCCTGTTCACAGACAGGCTAGCCTAAAGAATGTCTACAGATGAATTTATTTAATACGCCGACAATATATAATTAATTAAAAAAGATCATGGGAAATTTTGAGAAAATCAGGCTGTCGCAATCGAGCGATTACTATACTTTATCAAAGTAATAGCGGAATAAAGCCATAGTTCGTAAAAAGGCCTTGCCTGCTGCCAATGATATCTGAACGGCTAGACAGCGAAATGAACAGCAATGAAATTTTACAGTAATTATAGCAATAAAAGAGACACTTCTAACTTGAAATTAGAGCAGTAATATGTCTCACGAGTTTTTAAAGCTTCCTTTTAGTAGCAAAATGGGCAATATCCTTACGCTGAGGCAAAGTGCATTGGTTTGACTTAATGACGTCATTCGTGCCAGACCCCCCAGGACTGTATCATGGTAGAATTTGTGTCGCTAACGTGCGAGGAGTTTTTGCAATGGCGTTCAATGGCACTGCTTCAAAATTAAGGTGACAAAATTCTTTGTAGATTCAATGGTCAGCGACCAGAAAATTATATTACCTCCACCGCATAACCATATACAAACAAACGCAAGTGCATCTGTTAAAGTTCTTTTTCTTAAAAATATGCTGATTTCCAACAAACATGAATTATTTTATTTTTTTATTGTATCTAAAACAGAAGCTATCTAGCTATCTAGCTATCTACCCCGTGCAACCGATTGCAAGTTAGGTAGTATAATTGGCATCAAAGTTAATTCTGGTTTATTTCCGCTTGGTTTGAAAAAAGGTAAACCATTCGATCAAAGATCGACAGCTCCCTCCTTACCAAGCTGCCATGTAATTAATTGTCTTCTAAAGAATTAAATCTTGGCCAGTTCCATGGCTTATCATCTCAGGCTTAGTGTCTGCATAATCTTCATTAAGGTCATTTAAAGCAATTTCCAGATACCATTTAACAGACATTGCTAAATATTTGATCCGGAAAAGCATAAACACAAATCTGGAAATTTGTCTCGGAAGGCTGATTTATTGCACACGACATTTTGTGAAAGTTTATTGCTTCCTTTTACATGAACAAAAAAAATTTGTACAGTGACCTCTCGCCCACGTTGCTGCTAAACCAGCACGCAGTGACAAGAAAGAGGATCGCCTTATGATTGGTTTACTGCATGATTGAAGAAAATAATCTCACATATTCTCAAAACTTATGGCAACTTCCTCTCTAATTAATAATTTAATATTAAATCTTCAATTATGTGATGATATTTTTCCATATCAATAAAATTGACTCGACAGTTGCATATTGATTCTTATAGAGGGCAGTACAAATTTGTTCCACACGATGTTAAAGTTTACGTCAGAGGTACAGTGCCCAGTCCCTCAGCAGTGAACTGTTCTGTACATAAGCAACTTGCAATAAGCTAGCAAGGAAAGAACGCAGAAGCCCAAAAAATTAGGGTACGACGACAAATTCTGTAGCTCGTGACTGACAACCTCTTTCTTCGTTCAAGTGCTCTTTGTGGATTGACCCGAGTGCTAAGCTTGTAATAAATGTCCTTTCGAAAAGGTTGTGAATATTTTGATGTAACAGTGCTCTCAGAAGATCAGCAAGGTGAAGCCCGCAAAATGTCGCCAGTCAGCAGAAACGAGCTGCTCAGACATAAGACCTGCGAACGACGTGAATATTTGCCGTCTAATGCCAAAAGTTCATTTGTAAATGATGTGTCTTTTAACATTGCGCTTTTCCTGATTTTTAATCAAATTTAAAGGAGCAAAAACATCATTTTTAAATGTGATAGTTAACCAACAGTGGACAGTATCGCTTCTGGCTAAAGTCTTCTAATAAGGAACTAAAGAGGTAAAATAGAAGTAATAGAGTGAAAATAATCGATTTGAATAAGACAGAAATGCAGCAATTGCTCCAAACCGTCGATGATAAACATCAAACCTAGACAAAAAGAGTGTTGACGGTGAAAACCTAGTGTTCTTAAAATACAAGAATACCACTTATTGGTTTGCAATTAGTAAGAGTTTAGTTGAGAGTGTAGAACCTCATCCTGGTTCCATTCAGCCTCGATTGAAAGAATGGCCTAAATCTCGTTCCAATTGTGCCCATATCGCCAATTGTTTAACGTTCATAAGCCGCTTAGAACTATTCCCACTTGGGGATGGTGCAGATTGTGGAACTTGTAATACAACTCGTCTTGATCATAATCATAACAGGGGTTGTATTTCATTTTGCAACTCATAAAACTTTTGCAACAAGCAGTTAGAGTGCAAGTTAACTTTGCTGCCACTAGTACGACATTATTTTGCTAAATTGCCAGAAAGATTCTTGGGTATCATCTTGCAAAGATGATTCGTCCTGAAGATACTAGCCGATAGTGCGTAGATGTTCTGATCCTCCATTTGTTAAGATACTTTCTTAGATCATTCTTTAACCTCTTATGCAGATATGGGTTAGAGTATGATATCATAACTTGATCCGAAGTAAAACGTTTGCTTTTGTCAGAACACGTCAACAGAGTAAAGTTGACAGTGCAGGATAAAACGTACTAGATTTATTTAAGTAAATGCTTGGGAAGGTATTAATAAGCGAATTGCTATTAGCACTGGAATTAAGATTGTATATCACTGCCTCTCCGATTATTCTCTTGGACTCAAAAGCATTTACCTTGTCCTACATAGTAAACATTTACTAGAACGAATCAAATTTCTTTACTTGTTTTGCATTTACTCGTATTCATATATTTGACTATAGTGCCATTTTGTTCTTTTAGACAATTGGCACTTCCGAGACAAGGCCACGATGGAACTTACAACTGAGATTGTAGTCATGTTTATGCTTAGAGAGCTGTTGTTCCGAAAAGCTTTCTTTCGCTGAACTAGCGATCTTGGTTAGGAACCGCTCACATTATGCTACGTAATAAATGGTAAAGATCATCAGAATACTTCTTTGTCAATAAGCCTTTCGAACAACAAATTTCAAGATGGCACGAAAAAGTGGAAAAATCATGCAACATACTGAAGCTCTAACCGTCTGGCATTACTCTATAAGAATGAAAATATGAAACAGTTTTGAAAATGAGGTTTGCCAAGCAAAAAACGATAGTTTTATGATCTGATGTTCTTTTAGGGTTCGTGGATAAAATCACTCTCAAGATTGCAGATGGCAGATTGAAGGTTTTTCAAGGGAACTGACATGCTATTCTATATCTGCTTCCAACATAAGATCTTCCTTGAACCAAAAGATATCCAAATTCTAAACAAGCATCTAAAATACATAACTTAAGTAGTTTCTAAACCTTTTCCAGCAAATTTGCCGACGGAGATGTCGTCTAGGCAATTTAATATTCGTTTATCAATTTCATAAAGACAGGCAAAGTTTTTCTAAAAATATCACGCTGTATGCTGCAAAGCGTTTGAAAAATACGGCGAAATTCATTTGTGGGTGTTTTCTGTCTATCTGTCTAATTTTAAAAAACATGAATTTTTCAAAGACTTTTTTGATACAAAGAAAAGTGGTACAAGGAACCATTCTTTCCAAATTTTCTATTACTAATTTTTTCATTTTGTTGTCTATGTCGTTAATATACTGTTACTATGGTAAATGACAGATGTAGTTCGCCTCTTTACAGTTTTAGTTTCTGCTACACTAAATGGAAGCTTAAGAAAATACACTTTTCCAATAAGCCTTCATTCTTCAGCAACGAATATATATCAGTCTAGGCTGATCTTTAACCTACTTAACCCTTACAAACATTTAGAAAGCGTTATTATAGACCGGACAAAAGAAAATTGCCTCTTTAAATCCACAATTTGCTTTTTCGTTATTGCGTTTCTTTCTTAATAAACCCAGAAAGTATGAATAACTTCATTCGAGAATATAATCAATCCTTTCTTGCATCTAATTTTTTTTCGCTGAAATTTAAACGAGCCCACTACACCAAATTGCTTTCTTAGTGTGGCCACAATCCTCACAGTAGCTAAGAGAGAAGTATAAGAATCAGAGAGATTAGCTTTTAATCTACTGTTGAAAAAGGCGAAAAAGCGTTACCGAATATTCATAAAACATTCCTTCTGGGCAGCGAAGAGTGAGGAAGATCTAAAGAGACAGAACAGATCAGGGGAAGAACTCTCGTCAATAACAACTTAGTTGATTAAAATGAAGCTTTACTTTCAATAGGAACAAAGGAAGAAATAAAGAGCTAGGGTGTTTCAAAAGTATACGTTTTAGGGTAGTGAGTTCATCGTTACATTTTATTATGGTGCATCAAGATAGAAAATGTACCCGTTGGTTTGCTAATCAATTGAAGTCACAATCAAAACAAAACCTTCAAAGCTTTGTCGCTCTCTTTAAAAGGCAATATAGCAGAAACTAGGAATTCATAGCGATGCTTTCTCCTAGCACATTGGTAATAATTCAAAATTTAATTCGGCTACAACTATTTCAGTGGCTTAAGAACGTTTATTACTTGCTGGACACCGCGGCAAAAAGGCTAACCCAATTTTAAACCCATTTTCTCATTTAGACAGACAGGCATAAATATTTGTGTCTTTAAGTATGATTATAACCAGACATATAAAGCCTAGTTTAACCAGATAAACAGTGATATTTCGACATAATAGTGTGCTTCACCTCACTTGCAATGTACCAGCACGGGATAATTGTTGTTTCACTCTTCAAACTAAGATTAACAACTTGCTACACTAAAGCCATCTGATCTAATTAGCAGATTGTGGCTTCTTTTCTTCTCCATGCATGTTTTTGTTACTAGCAATCTCTTAATCGCTCATCTAATCAAAACGAGTTTAGACGTGAGATCTCATTGACTCTATTAGCGAAGCTGGCGTAGACATGCTAAAAAGTTTGTTTTGCAAAGATGTCTTTTGTCTAGCAAATGCGTAGACATGAATACCATAAGAAGACATTTTTGAGACTGCAAAACAGAGATTTGGTGTTTGCAGATCCTCTTTGCAACATGCGGAATCTTAGAGAATTTGTACGAATGGCAAGTCAATATGGGTGGCGTGCACATAAAATCTTGCCTTTAGATTCAGAGGAAATAGTTTGTATCCTTTGTTTTGTGATCCATGTCTACAGCTGACAAGATAATTGTAATGTCTACGGCTGACAAGATAACTACATACTAGACAGGTGACGAATGTGTTCCTCTGAGTATCCACAAAACTGTCACCTTTTGGACCAACAAATTTTTTTTGGCTAAGCAAAACCTGAGCTGTAGATGAAAAACTATTCGTTTCAGGATTTCCATACAACCAGCATTGATAATGGGTAATCAAGAATAACTGGAAACCTAATTTTAAATGTTAAATCAACAATTTTTGTACTTTGTGGTAGTCAAGGCGTCTGCAAATTCGAGGAGGTTGGAGGCATTCAATTTTATGAGACATAAGAGGGTTAGTCTCATATTTTTAGTTCAATCGTCTGTCAAATCTAATATTTCTAGGTAAAAAAAGAGAGTAAAGGGGAATATGCTGTTACTTGCTTCGTTATAATCGGTGAATTGATCATTAAGAACCCTTCAATTTCAGGATTTGTAATCGTTTGTACTTGAAACAATAGGATAGTGCAGTAATGTCGATTTGATTTATCCTGTTCCTGGTATCACTAGTTTAAATGTGATGGCTCATATTGAAAAGGAGGCTGTGTAAAGTAATTATTTGCCATAATCCTTATAAAGTTCTGTATTAAGCCCGGACTATTCATAAGCAAGTTATGCTGTTTTGATATCTTGAAATAACAACTGATATTTGACATAATCTATAATAGGATATTGTTACTGTAACAAGCGCATTATCTGGCGTTTGGTGGATGCAGTACATAACTTGACTTCCTGACGACTGACTATTTACGTAGAAATTATGCTTTTTACATTAAGCGGTACTAAATTTACATTAGGGCTTAGTGCTCGAAATTAATTCCAATTAACCTACAACCTAAAGACTTCTTGTATGGTGTAAAGGACATCAGTTCAAAACAAAACTAACGATATAGTTTTAGCTGGTTGTCCACAAGGAAGAGCAGATCTAGAGAAAGAAAACAAGCTTTGTTCCACCAAGATATCCTGAATTTGCTTCAAAAACCAAAACAGAGACAGAAGGTACAATACACAACAATTAAGCGATGAAATCTTGTAAAACGTTCACATCTTTTGTATCTCTAGACAAAATAACGTGCTTCTGCTTTCATTTTTAATCAAACGTTCATCTAAAGACAACCGAAGATGCTCAAGAAGGCGACTACTCACACTATCGGAAAGAAGGCATGGAAAATATTCCGGAAAAAGACAGCTGAATGGGATGGTTTACCGAGTCGAATGAATGAGACAAAAGAGAATGGTCAGTGATACGTCAGCTACTTTGCACCGTCGTAAACAGAATTCATCTGGAAAACCTGCCACAATGAAAGTTACATCTGAAAATGCCAACAGTAGAAAAGGCGAGGGCATCTGCTGTGATGGGACTTTAGAAGGGGGTGTATTGTGAGCAAGCACACCCCTGCGTCAGCCGACCAGTTGGGCTTAAGAAGTCATAAAATGGAAAAACGTGAAAGCTCTTTCGACAATATAAGGAAACAGAACAAAATCATCGAGCACCACGCCCCCCCCCCCCATTTCATGTCTCGTTTTTCGTACATAAAAACACGTTAAAGATAGAATCGTATTATAAAGTTTTCTCACCGATGTGGATATTTGAGCCAGAAATCTAAATTTAAATGTCCTTGCAGGTCCAAGAAAAGTTATTCATTCTTGCCGGTAGCTGTTTGACTAGGACAGTTATTCTGCAAAAGGAATCGAATGTTTTCGAAGCCAATAATGGCCTTTTTCTGGCTGACAGTGATAACGAATTTGGTTCAGCTAATGAGATGTTTTACCTCATTCTCGTTTTCAAGCCAAGGTCTATCTTGAGCAGTTGTGTAAAACCCTGAGACCGTTACATGAGATTCAATATCCCGACTGCTAAAGTAGAAGTATCATGTTACGACAAATAATCTTGTCTTTTCAGTCACTTTTGTTAATTTGCTGAGGGAGACAGTGTGCAAGGCCAACTCAATAATTCGCAGCAGTTTGCCAGGTTGTCAAGTACACATTACTTCCTCATCCAAGAGAAATTATTTCACAGTCTGTTCGCTATTGATATACACAGGGACAGAGGTTATCAGTGTATTCGTCAGTAAAGATCATATCTTGACCTTGATTAAAGTCTTTGTCGTCAGAAAAATTGGAAACAATTTTCATTCAAATATGACCCCAACTTTTATGTGGCCTCGTTTCCAGCGCATTTGGATAGCAATCGTTAGCGAGGTAGTGAGAGAAAAAGAGCGTTTTCGGCCGATGATGCATTGATCTGAGAATATACTGGGCAATTCATCACTCATTGGAGAAACAGTAATCATCAATTTTTTAATATGGTTGGCGAATTTTTTGTTAAACCAGGATGGGTTGAGTTGGTTATTATTTTTTTATCTTCTTACGAAAATTGACGAAACCTGTGGTTTACATACATTGTAAGGAGAATAAAGCTTTCTTTGTGAGCTATATCACTGTGAATACTCACTGTATCAAACTATGTCATATACTTCATAGCATTTTCTAAGAAGTTGAACCGGGGTTCCTCATTAATATCGTACAAAATTGAGGACAATCGTCTTCTGTATTAGACACAGGGCACTTCTGTGGCTTCTTTTATTATTGCCTCATACAAAGGAAGGTCCTTGGGCTAGAAGCCCTTCTTAATTCTTACCCCTTCTTTATATGTTAAAATGGCCTCTATATACTAGATAAGAAGGATAGCCCTTCATATAAACAATTGCGGATACATTTAGACAGACTTTTATACTCTTTGGTATCACTGTTAACTATCATGCTGCCTGTATAGGTGCCTGCTGTTACGTCAGGTTCCTACCATGAATCTCTGTTTGGCCTTGTGCATAAATCGCAAACAATCGCATAGAAATTCTGCTAGTCGAGACCATCGCACAGTGACAGGCTAAGATGCGCTGTTGTTTAGGGATGTTGCTGACGAGCCGTCTTGATAGGATACCTATGAATTCGAAAGTGCATTATCCCCAACGCAACCGAAGCTAGCTCGATTCACAATGCGCTTTCCTTTCATACACAAGAAGTCGCCTATAAGTCCGACAGTGCACGCAACTAGTGATCAAAAGGAGATAAGTTATCAAATCGAAGAAGATACTCGATGTCGCCAGTCAGAGGAACCCCTGCAATTCTCAAATTTATATTTTCACAACAGGTTGATGCAGGTAGAATTTTAATGACTTTTATGAAAGCAGAGCAAAAGGCGTTCCAGCCAGGTCTTTGTAAATTTATTTCAATAAAAAACATTAAATGGAACAACTAACAAGTCTAAGCGCTACAATTTTACGATCAGTAGCAAGTTTTTTTCTTAAAGACAAAAGCCAATGTTACATTGTAACGGGCAAGGTGACCGAGTGCAGGTTACAAGCAAAGTAAGAGGAGATGTCCCAAATATCATCTGACCAAATTTAACTGCACCTGCTATGGTAATGTATTCCACAAATGGAGTAAAAAGCTGCATAATCATTTATATGGCACCCACACACATTTGCGTTACTGGTTTTATAAAGACCAATTCTTCGACCAATCCCGGATGTAGTGCGGGTTTTCAATTTTAAGGTGAACTACGTTTCATATTTAAGTGCTGACTGAACTCATTGCCAATGCATCGAGCATGCTTGCCATCACAAAGATGAATTCAATCTCATGGCGCTAAAACAACATTTATTATCAATAAAAATATTTGAATATGCAAAATTCTTTCATCTTGCGTTTTCCTGTTCCGATTTCGAAAATCATAATCATAACAAGGAAAAAACAATTCCCAACTTTAGCACAACATGCTCATATCAGGAAATTATGACTCGAAGGTATATCTTGAATAATTTGCTTTGATGGTCAACTTGTTGTGTCTAGACTCTTTGATCAAAGAGTGAAATTATTGGAGGTAGGTTCGTGATTTCGACAATCATGATACAATTTCCCACCACTATCACCACTGAATTGATTTTAATAAAATTGAAAAATCCAGAGTATAATGAATGTCTCCCAACCCACGTCTCAGTAGAGTAGATTATAGGAAGTCCACACAAAAGAATGTTCAAAAGCGTCAAATTCTTCATACTTTTGCAGCTGATGTGAACAGTTTATGTTCAAGAGTCTGTCGTGGTTTTGTTTTGAACTTACAGCCAAACGTTGCAATCCGTTGAAATATCTCGCGCTATAAATTGGGAATTCTTTGAAAAGTCTACGGCCTTCTCAAACTTTGTCTTAACATTCGCATGATGTCGAGTCAAAAATGACATGAATCAGTTTGAGGTACCTTCATATACTAGACCGAAAACAAACATAACTTCACTCAGTGTTAATCACGACTGCCTCGACATCTGACACGAAATCACAGTAAGCTAAGACATTTCGTAAATCTAACCCCCAGATATTTTCATTTAGTGTCAGCTCTAACAAAAATCTCCAAATATCAACTATCGACGAAGCATTTGCAAGTGAAATCCCCTCACTCCACTTCATTCCTTCACGTTGCTTTTACACGTATCAAAGTTCGATATTGGCGAGTTCAATGCTCTCAGGTCTCATTTTCTTTCAGATCACACTTTCAAAGCATAGGTTTGACGGAACACTCACTCGACATCTAAAAACCTAAGGTATAACCTAATACCCGTCTCTTTAATTGCTTTAATTCGTGTTGCTTCTTACTTGAAAAATGTTTGAGGTTAACATATGATGAAGTATGACTAGTTTCAAGAGGTAACTAACCTCTCTTTTACGAAATAGACTCATTCTTTTTTTTCGGTAAAAACTGTGCCATACATTTTCAGCACCTTTGCCTTTAAAAACCTAAAAAGTTCTGGAGGTCAAGGGTTCACCCAATGTTGACAAACACGCCGCCTTCTTAGAAACTACAATGTCCGAGCATGTCCGTGAAACATGCCCGGCAAAATCAGTTTCATTCATAAATAAAAAAAGCACTTAGAGCCTGGACAGATCTTTTCAACTTGCTTAAATAGAAAACAAACTTTCTGTTTGTATATTTAAAGGATGTACTGTCTCCTATTTGATCAAGGCTGTCGGCAGATATTCCGCGTTGGTTGAATCGTTATGTAGAAGTCTTCAATGCCCATGTTAAAAATATCTATCATGTTTAATTTACACGAAGGATGTCAGTGTAGAAGATCCAGGCATCAATACACATATTTTGAAAAAAACTTAAGGTTTTAGAAGACAATTTTGGATACTAATGATAGAAGACAACGTACCTCACTTGTCTGCAACTCGGCGTCTACTGTTTCTCGATTTTCCCACGATAAGTTGTGTTTCGCGAGTAGAGTAGTAAGTCGGGTACTCCAACTTGCTTTTAAACAGACACCGACCAAATTGGAATGCGCAGTTCAATAATCTGAGGCGGCTTAAATACGTTGAATACCTCGGTTTGTTGTCTACGAGTTTCGACAGACGGCAACTGAGCGATGAACTAATTCGAAAACCAGCTCTGTTTAGAATAAGCCACGGACTCCCGTAACAGCACAGCAAATTGAATAGAGCACAGCAAGCCGGTTGAAACCTAGGAAGGAGGGTACAGACGTTGTATCAACATACGGTGGCGCCAAATTAACAACCACATAACAGATCCCACAATCTCTGACGTTGAATGGAAAACCTACTTGGCTGTCAGTGTTTGACCAGTAGACACGAAATTTGGTAAGGGAATCACAATAGGCTCTACTCACTTGATTTCTAATGGTTTCTGATCCGATATAGCATAAAAACCATGAGCATCCTCACACTGATGACCTTACACAGCTTTCAGCAAGTTCACAATGAAGAAAGACTTATGAGCAGAAGCTTTTATATAAAAAGACCTGCGCATGTTCAGAAGTGATTCGTATCCCTGTGGTGTTATGAGGCTTCCTAATGTTGCTAAGTATCCGAGAAGTTGCATGGAGCTGCCGGATCAGAAGAGCTAATTACGTGAGAAAAGCTATTGATCACCTAAAACCAACTGGATTTCATCGTCTGCTTATGTGAGGTGGGAGTCAGGAATGACGTATTTGTTTTCTTGCCAAGAATATTGAGCAGCTAAACGACTTTATTTTATAAATATTTCTAGGATCAGTGGCCAGGCGGCCAAATACCCAGCCCCATTGCTTATAATATGGGCCTAAGAAAACCTAAGAAAAAAATAAAAATAGTAAAATGGTATTCAAGGTGTTCTTCAACTTTAAATAGCACGACCAAAGTAGGGCGGCTTCTGCTTTGGAAGGTGTGTTTTGCATCCTAGGTTGTTAATTTTTATAAATACAGCCATTATAGCAAAAATATCTTGCAATAGCTTATAAATGATGTTTGATATTAACATGAATTCAAAAAATTCCCATTAAATAAAGTCACGTATGTATTACCCAGAGTCCGTTTTATTACCCAGAGCCCAAACTTTGCTATAAAATTGACTTGTTTTTTCTCCTTTCTGGTGAATTTGGCCATACACAGTAATTAAACTGGTAGACACCTCATGCGTCAGTTGTATAATTTGAAGGTTCTCAAACGCAGCTTCTCAAAAAGAAAAGTGCTTTTTCTCCATTAGGCAAATAAGTACAAAATATAAAATCTTTGTCAAAATTAAAATTTGCATTTCTTTCCATTAGTTTTCACATCAACCACAGAATTCCCGAAAATTCCCTTTTGACAAAAGTCATTGAATTTATTTTTGGGTCGAAAGCCAGCGCCGATCTCGCTTTCGTGTGCTATTTCCGCACTGTCTTTATGGCATTATTACAGGCGAGAAGGTGTAAAAATAGTCACTTTTTCAACCATTTGGTTATTTGGCCACCCCACTCCCTCAAAACCAGAACAGTATCTAACGGCCTTGTGGTTTACCGGCCCTGCTGTTGCGTAAATGTATTTTCCATTACATCAATGAAAACATAATATAACCAACAAAGTAATGTAGCTAGCAAGGAAACTTCATATCTTGATCGTGCAGATGTCCCTATCTCGTGAATATCGCTTTGTGAATGATTACTGTCTACCTTGGTTGATATTCATCATTTACAAGAAAGCTATTAAATCGTAAATATTATGTCAGGTGGTGTGAACGCTATTTGTGTAACTGTTTCTCAAAGAAGACTTATAAATTTAAGAACCAATTTGCATCTAGTCGAAATTTATTCAACTTAGCTGTCTTAAACACGTCTTTGACTGTAGAATTTCCTTGTTTTTAAACATTTAAACTTCGACTCGATTTATCGAATAATAATATTTAATCATAATAAATAAAGCATCGAATTATTATAAATCGATTCATTTGCAATTATACCTTAAATGACTTGAAGTTTACACGAAATGATAATTTATTATCGTTAACTAGGGAAAGCTGGGTTATTGGGACTTCAGTTCAAGAAGTTCAAGAAGTTTTTCAAAATGAAGTGTGCTTGAGCGAAGTTTAGAAAACATGGATATAAAATAAAATATGGGCGCTCCTTTTGATAGGGGGCCCTTAGTTATCCAACTAAGGTATCCTAAACTGCGTTACGCCACTGTTTTTCCTATTATCAAGAACCAGTAACTCTGAACTTGCCTCTTCTAAAGAACCAACAACTTGGATATCTCTGTTCTACTTTGTGGGTTTTCTATAGTTTTATAACGTCTCCTGGATTAAGAAGACTGTGACATGAATCTTAAAATTGGAATTTAGATTTTATATCTTACTAAAGATAGGTGCACTGGCAATGGCGCCTGTTGGTACGTCAGTCCGCCCCTTTAAACCAAAGGTTTCTATGGGGTCAAAACTCATTGAATTTAGGAGCACACAAATTGGCTACACAAGGGAGACTCCGTGTTCTTTATTAGTAACTTCCTGAAAAGACATGTTTAAAGGAATACGTTGTAATAAGAAAAGCATTGTTATCCCTTGATACTGTTATGACAATAATAATTGTGTAATCAAATAGAGAAGTATTCTAATCAAACATTTTAAGTAGGGAAACGGTTCCTCGCGAGATTATTATTTAAATTCCTTGATCTATTAAAATATTTTGCAATGATGTCTGACTCATGAGTGGCAAAAAACCAAGGAAATGAACCTTGTTTTTTGAAAGAGTTGTTGATCAGTGACGTAGATTGGTTTTGCACAGAGGAAGATTGAGTTGTGAGTTTTCCTTTCTGAGTAAACTTCGGCGAGACAGGTGCAGTGGCTATTGGCCTATCCTTCTGATATTCGAGGAACTATAAATAAAATATCTCTACATTATATCCTTTGACCCCCAGCCACTTTAAGCCTGTTTTTGAAACCAACACTAGTTGTCACATGGGAAGGTAAAGCATTTGAATACAAGAAGCATTGTTTACCCTCACCCCCTCACCCTCTTCCCTCCCTCTTCCAGTATAATGTTCTGTTATCTTCACAAGAGAGCCTTGAA
Organism: Rhopilema esculentum; assembly: GCF_013076305.1. The sequence continues at coordinate 1,283,282 of NW_027019762.1, forward strand.
TAGCAAGTAAAGATAAGTACTCAGCTCTGCTGTCAGTATCTATCACCCTTTCTCCTTAAACGTAAGGATCGACCCAACGACCCTGTATAAATAAATCAGTAGTAAATATTTGTATTCATAGAATTTGATAGCATATGAATATCATTGAAGATACTAACTGGCGCTGACTTTAAAAGTAGTATGGTTGGTAAGAAGGCGTGGTCTTTGGTTAATTTTTTCTTCTTTGATTTACAAGGCTAATCAATCTGAAGCCAAAACTAAATGGAAAGGTAAAACCGCCCCTTAAAAACGAAGGGTTTTAGACAACTTGGCATTTGCCTCTTTGTCTTCCTCATTTGCCCTAGCTAATTATTGTGGAGCGTGGAACTTTGATTTCTTCCGAAGCTGTAAACAATGGCTTGCAAATAAACCCTGTTTCCCGATTGAATCTCAAGCCCCTTTGATCCCTGTATTTAATGTGCAGAGACGCTTAAGCATGTTTCCTTTCTCCAACCTATGTTTTCGTAGCCGTTGATCAACATTGACTGTTGGACTTTAAATCAGGATATCCATCGGGTTGGATTATGTCTGCATAAGACTAAGTTGACAAGCAGCCTCTCTCTCAAATGGTAATCATGAAAACAAGAGCAAACAATTTTCAGTTACGAAAGCAGAATCAATCATGGGTAGAGGTTTTCGAATATTGAAAAAGTTCTAGCATAAATCACGAAGGTTTTTCTTACTCTCTAACAATAAAGAGCCCCTCTCTTAGATTTCCAAAAGGCAGAAGTACCAAAAGTGGTATCAGATCTTTAGTTTTTCAAGATACTTAAATCTGGAATTTACTCTGACAATTCAAAAGTTTGATTTAAACTTGGTTCCCTTAAAACAAATGAAACAAAACATATTTCTGCAGTAAGTAATCTGTCTCATGCAATCCTTGAAGTTTCTTTATGTCAATCTGAATAAGTGTACATTTTAGTTCTTTAAAAACTAACATCAAATAATTTGTACAATGAAATTTAGTAGTATTTTGACATTCCGTCAACATTCCTGAAACTGTTTTTTGCGTTGCATTTGTGTATCAATCGGTAAAAACACAGCCTGGTCTATTTTACAGATCCCTGCTTTAACAGCTTCAAAATAACTTTATTTCACGAGAAACATGCAGGTTCCATTGCTCACTTGTCTTGTCGTTTCAATCCCAATTATGATCTCAATTTTAATATCAGAGTACTCTAATTAAAACCTTATGGATAATCTTGCAAACACAAAGTAGAAAAAGGAAACATTCAAGTAGAGTAGCCCCTGAAATTATATCTTTGCACGATTCCGAACTTCAGAAAATATTGCCATCTTTGAATTTCACAAATTTGCTTTCAATTTTATCATTTTTACTCTATGTCATTAAAATCACGGAGTTCTCGCGAAGCAAAAAGACGTGAGTAAAGCACTGTCCTCAAATGATACAATAATGATCCAATCTCTCATCTTTGATCAGCTAAAAGGAACATAAGAGGCAAACAATAGTTATGGTTTCCCGCAATTATGCTCCAGAAATTTCGTCAAAAAATTTATTAAACGTTCATTTCGAACCGTTTTCAAAGATATTCTATTTTCAAAAACTTTTTTAAAAGAGAATAGAATTTATAGCAAACCCCAAGAACCTTTAATTGGTGGAGAGTAAAGCGATTTTTCTTTATCATAATCAACTATATAACTTTAGGCCATCATGCTAGAAGGGGAAAATTGCAATTCTTCATTGTTTCCGGATGAATTAATCCTTTATTCATGCATAGAATTTATTCCATTGCTGGAGCAACTGCTTGCAGTGTTATAAGCAATCGATTTGGAAGCAGCTGTATCTTCCTTCCAAGAATTGTAAACAAATTCAAAACTGTATATTATTAAGAAAGGCGTCAGTTCACTATCCCTGCACCTGAAAGTATTCAGCCAACAGTGGAAAAGGTTTTGAAGGGCATAAGGTGTATCGAGCACCACCTCCCCGTACAGCTCTGCCCATACGGCATCGGCATTTTATGACGGACCAGTGACCGGTACTTCTCATCACATTATTTGTATTTATATCATCTCTTTGCTGTTAATTTGAATAATGACCTACAAATGTGCCTCAAACTTTTTTTATTCTCTTGTACCTATTTGTTAGTTAATAAACTAAAAATTACTGTTTGAAGTAGTACTGCAAGCAACCAAATGATTGCCATACTGTATTTTTCATTTTTAACAAAGTACTGGATATGAAGCAAAATATACTTTGCTCGTCTCTAACTCAAATCGCCACCCCTGTTTTTTCAACGTTGCTTTTTCAACAAATCTTCAAATTTGTTGTCGAAAATTTGGTGCATAGGTTACGCTATTGCATGCAAATCAAAAAATCTGTAACAAAGAACTTTTCATCGCCCTTGTAACAAAATAATTCTACATTCTGACAACTGCTTTTGTTAAAGAACACGACGGGCTGAAAGCATTATATTCATATATGCTTCATGCTTATAATATATATATTATAATATATATTAATATATATTAGAAATTTGTCTTTTGATACTTCCGTAGCACAGTGCTCAATACGTTAGCACGTAGAGCATGATATATCATAGATTGAAGAAAGTAAAACTACATGGTTTATCTCTACAAGCCTGTTTCGTGAGTAACTCACTCTTCAGGAGATGTATAATCTTTATATCTATATTATATTTATATCTCAGGAGATGTATCTTCAGGAGATGTATATTAATATATATTATATATTCTTTCTGCATCATGCTTATAGAAAAGAGTTCAGCATATATTCAAACTAAATCATATAGAGGAGTTCACCACTCATTTTGTAGCGAACTTAGATCTATCAAGAGATTAAATCTGCAAAGGCGACTAAATTATACTTGTTATCACGAGGAATAAAAATTCAATGAATCGTTATGCGGTTAAACTAAACCTTGAAAATGAAAATTTCAAATTATTAGAAAAAGCAGTATCATTTAAGCGGCTGTTTGAGCATCTTCCCAGCATGCTCATCAAAACGATAAATGATAAAGTTCTTGCTGTAGAAGATATAGATAACCTTTACAACGCATAGATGCAATTGCAGCTGGTTGGCGAGTACTTTGCCAATACAGACTGACGTTTTCGTACTAAACAGGGTGGGTATTGATGTAAATGAATATACTTGCATGACGTCATCATCAGTGGTATCATGATGATCAGCAATGATATCTTGAAACGATAAAACGGTGAATCTTTAACACACCACACCTAGTTTAGGATACAGTACATTCTCTAGCAGCATCCATTGAACAACTGAGCATAAATTCCCCACAAAATTTTACGTGGAAATATTGCTTACTGCAGATGAATTTCTATCAACAATACAAAGACATATGAGCACAATCTCCATGTTTTTCAGGCTAGTACATTTTATAAAACAGGCTGCTATTCTCCTCCAACTACAGCTCTTTAAAAATCAGGAAGAAGCAAAGAAACTTAAAGTTTGAATCAGGAAAAGAAAGAAGTCAGTTGCCTTCTTCATTATTTGACTTCTTCATCAAATTGATAGAAATTGAATTATAGCGGCGCAGAATATTTTTTGACCTTAAAAATAGTAACAGCACTACTATTCTGCTTGTATTTCATCATAGTCATAAGAGAGAGATCATAGTCATTATCTCTCTTATGAGTATGATTTCATACATGCAAAGTTTATTTAATGTACATTTCAAGCGAAGAATCTTAACGTAGAGGTGCGAAAATGGCTTATTGGTTAGGGTCATGAGCTACAGATCCAAGGGTCTGGGGTGCAAATTTATGACCTGACAATACCAAACTTTACCCCAGAATGGGAGAGTTGCCAGCTCTCTGCAATTCCAGACGCAGGAATCGCGAGGTGTAGTCAAATCGAGAGGAAGAAAAAAGACTAAGACACTCCTTGATAGGCATAGCTTCTCATCAAAAACTACCTTCAGATGCTAGGTAGAAACAAATACAAATACAAAAAAGAGTAATTTTATTTCGGGAAAATGACACTTCTGGCCTTGAATTTTATATCTTAGAAGCACATTTCAAATATTTTGCAAAGATGGCTAGCTGAAATTGCACGTTTGCAATCGTTTATTGGAATTTTTAATTGTAGATATCTACAATAATGAATCCTACAGTCAACATTTTCTGGAGAGATGTCTAGCAGTAGCATCTAATTGAAACTTGTTATACCAAAGGTTTTAGGCAAAATTTATGTCTTTAGTTTGCTTATTTTTCTTTTTATTTCTACAAGGATGACATCTGTCTCTAAGCCAAAGCCTCTTCCAAATGTTTAATATTGCTGGCGTTAACTCGTGTCCTGTAATCAACTTTGATAGGTTTAGTTATAAGATTGCTGGTTGCCCTGCCTGGGAAAAGTGAACATTTTACCATTGATTATCAGCTGATTTGCCTCGGAAGAGATCTTAATCAAAAGCATATCAACTTGGTCGAGACATCAGTGCTAGCAAATCATATTCTTCAATGCAAATTTGCTTCCATGAAAATGCATTTGTTAGATTTTATCAGTAAAGATTTGTTTGTCGCCGAACAGAAGACAATGAAATACCACACAAGAGTCTTACTGTCGTGATATTTCTTTTCATAACCATAGCAATATCCGTTTTGTTCGGATTGTATATCAATTGTAGATCAGATACGGTATCGATGCACCTGTTCATGATGTAAAATAATTTACATACTGACAAGAAAAAGACAGTTTTCTCAACTTTTGACGGACCAGTTCGATAGGATGATGGTGGTATGCTAATTGATTGAGACAGACAATCTTTGTTATCACCCTTAGAACTTCAGGGCTTGGTCATCGTGCAGTGCAAAAATGTGTGATTTTGCAAGTGCCATCACGTTTTCACTTTGTCTTAGGAAATACAAACAACTTGTTTTATGAGTTGTTTTATGAGGACATAGTAAAAAACAAGTAGAAATTTTTTAAAGATAGCCCTGATATTTTCTTTAATTTGCATAACGCTCTTCTTATATTTTGTTTTGTATGATGCAATTCAAACATCTAGGTATTCATTATATTAGTACATGTGGTGTTTTATTCGAAATTCCTATTCTTGATGAACTCCTGTTAAGGTCTTCTATCGAAGACAACTAGCAATAGCATAAGCATGAAATGTTTCTGATCCGCAGAGCTCCAGAGTATTCAGATTTACATTTAGAATATTTATTTGAAGCAAGGCATTGAAATCAGTTCGCTGTTGCATTGCATCAGCCTTTTGGAAATGCAAAGCTCCGCATACTAAACGAAAGCCAGTCAGCACAAACTAATAAGACTCGTCAGATCTTCAGAGCTAAGAAGAGCTTATCCACCAGCTCATCTATACATGTATAAGATTAAATTATAATTTCATGTGCATAAGATGTGAGCCAGATCTATATACCGGATGATGCCAACTTCAAAATGTACTTGTACAAGCCGTTAATTGATCTGATTTTGGGGTTTAGCCCCGCAATAAACTTACAACCGCATCGATCTTCTAAGCCAGTTTAGCCTTAACAAAAGCGGTGAAAGAATTATAGCACATAACAATTGCAAGTTTTTTATCTGCTGGCTTGCAAATACCAACTTTAGAGCTAAAATGCTTCTTCGAAACCACTTTTGACATTCTGGTTTTCGTAACAAATTTTAACCTTCTTGTTTCCATTTAGCTAATCTTTGTAATGCAATTCGCCATGTCAGATTATACTTGATTTCGTTTCCTTCAAGAACTTAAGAAATTACAACACGAAGGAATGACTGTATGCAGGATTTTGGATTGAAAATTGACTAAAGACGGGGAATTTTCTCAAACTAACACAGATATATAAATGTTGCTAATTTAGCAACTAAGGACAACGCAAAAGTCCTAGAGTTGCAGATCCTGGCAGAATTTTTGGCACAAAATGCTTCACTACATTAAAATTTATCTAGGAAAGAAATTTTCTAAAATATCTATTATCTCACTTTCTAAAAGAAAGAACACATATTTTTTCTAACGTCGTAACTACTTTATATGGAGATATGTAACAGCTATAAAGATGGTTTTACAGCCAATTGTTTCAGCTCTTTTTTCAGCTTTACATAAGTCCAATCTCAAATCAGTGGCTGAAATTGTTTTTCCATTGGGAAACAACTGCCCACAAATGGAAAAGGCTACTTGGACAAAGGAAAATTCACAGAGCTGGCATCACTTTTTAAACCCTTCTTAGTTCAATCTATTGGTCTTGGATGCATGTTTCTTGTCACATTTTAACCATTGTGTATGCTTCCCTTTTCTTTTGTATTGACTGTTAATTTTTGTTTTACCTTGGGTACCAGAGCCTCTAAAAAGTGTATGCTCAAGGTTGAATATCAAGGTGTTTAGCAATGAGGCGATCAATGAGCCAGTCTTGGATGACACTACGCTCCATGGTACCCAGCTAATCAGCTCCAACCAATTCAATTTGTGACAACACAGTACCTAATTTTAAAAGACAGTTTTGACAATGATATCTTTATGCCAGCACTATCTTAAGCTGGCACCTACGCCCGCAAAATCCTGCTTCATACATCGTTCTAGCAATCTCTTTGTGCCTAAACCACAAACCGACACGTACCTCGTACGAAGACTGGCACTAGAGACATATCAATTGATGATATCCTTTTCGCCTTTTTTATGGCTTGTAAACCTTGATTTTATGACGTGAGTGAATGGGCAAAACTATGAAAAACCGTATTTGTATGAGAATCCCAGAACACATGCTAGATAGCAGGGGAAGTCAATTAAACAGAACGATGTGAATACACTATAAATGTAACGGTAATTAGGAATTAACGCTACACATAGATTTGAGGGGAGTTCATTGTCTGGCTTGGGTTTATGAAGCTATCATCTTCTTGGTACTACATTGTAATGAAACGTTTTAAGAAGTACGAAAAAAGATCAACCGGTGTATTTTTCTGTCACCGGAAGCGAGGAAATAGCTGCCATCCATATCAGACTTTTACTAATGAGGTATAAGCCAAAATTTCTTTTCATGAGGTATGCAAGTGATTCCCCATCGAGAGGCTCATGAAAGACACTTCTTTTTGTGGGTATTTACTCGATATTTTTGTGTTTAACCGTGATAGAATTCACAGGAAGCCACCTGATCGACACACTATTATGATCTAACGATCTTTAATGACCTTCAAAGCCCCTGGCGACTCTTCACTTACTCTGGCGAGGTGGAAGGAGCCATCTTCCCATCATAGATATCCTTACACTGGTTTGTAAGTATGCAGCTATTTTGTAAAAGTAAAAATTAAATATGTAACATTCTGTGAAATATGACCCAATAACCTGACAGAAAGCAGCCCATATGTTTGAAGGAAAATGTCATCTTGATTGAAACCAGGTAAAAAATCAAGGAGAGACACAAATCCAGAATTTATTCTGGTATGTTTTTTTATTGGTTTCTATGTAATTGTGTGTGAATCCTTATAATTTATTGTTCATTTTCCTGAGCATCAGTTGTTTTACAAACTGCATTCAGAAACTCTCCTTGGCCTTCAACTACCGATTGTGACAAGATCTTTCTTGTCTAAAATCAGCGCATTTTACAAATTGTATAAAATTCAAGATGTACTTTTCTCCAACTTGATGGGCACAGCATCTGCCACATTTGGAGTACTAGCCAAAAAGAAATCTGAAAACTGTGAATTGTTTTGTAATAACCATTATGTCGACAAAAAAGGTACATATTATGTCTTCAGGTTGTGGCAATCTCCTTTCCTTCAAAGTGCAATGAACGTCTGCTAAAATTGCTTTAGTCAGACGACAAATTTTCATAATCTTTGAAATTTTCTTAAACATTATTTTTTCGAAACTTTTGCTTGTTTGTCCTCTAATCGGGGGAGGGTAAATCTATCTTAAGCTTGACCTAACAGGGGGTCCGGTCGGTTTTAGGGTCTTACCAAATGGCCAGCAAATGGCCCAATTTAAATAATCAAAAATGGCCTGACCCTGGGGATAAATAACCTGGGGATATTTTAAGTAGTCGCTACTTCCAATTGACTGCTAAGTTGAGATTGCTATTGATTAAAAGAAAATGAACAAGAATTTGACTTCCTCGAATCAACGACAGTCAAAAAAATGGCAAGAAAAGATAAAGCACGGACAAGAAATTGATGCTATCAAATGGCATAATTTTCGTTCTTACGCTTCCAGTAGGGGGTTATTGTCAAAAAGACTACTATTTGAGGGTAGTTTTAACATTCTAGATAAGGCCTGCTTTGACTCTGACTTGACACCCTATCAGGCCTCAATGCAAGTATCCAGGGTCCCCTATTAATGCTATATGAAATTTCATAATCAGATCTGTAATATATCATATATTAATGATGTAAAGGACAAATATCACGCACTTTTTCTTATGTTTAAGAAACATTTCAATGTATCAAAATTTCTGGAGATATGATGCGCTAACTAATAAAATTTATTTACATAAATTACTCCCAAAAGTTGCTAGATTTCCAACTTTCCTTCCTTTTTTGTTTCAAAGCATGTGGCTTTAGAATACAAAAATTATCCTGGTGTAAGAATTAGCGTTAACCGTGCTTTTGTTTTACATGTGTAACAAACTCAAGCTGTTTCTATATTTCATATTCGTTTGACGACGGGCAGTGTTAAAAAGGGATAAGATTTATGTTGCTAAGTTGGCGCTATATGATGCTTTTATAGTTACTAGCAGCTAGGGTTAGTGAAATAACGGAATTACATTTTCATTGCAATTAGAGACACCTGAATAACATCACCATAGGACTTTTAATTGGTTATGCTGTGCTAGTCTGTCTAGACGGTAATATAGGATAAAGTCTGGGAAACGTTTGAAAAATAAACATTTTAAGGACAGCACACTGGGTAAAGCAACGGAACTTATTTCCGCTCACCAATTCTAATCAAGAAAATGCGAGAAAGTGGACTAGCTGCTTTTGAAGGCCATTCAAGTCTCATTTCAAAATTGAAACAAGACTTTCCCTAAAACAAAAGGATTTCAGAGGATTTTCAGATAAAACAATAGGATTTGCACAAAAGGTGTACAGGATCTTCTTGGAGTGATTTACTCCTTGATTCAAGTCTCATTGCAACTTGTGATTCAGTCACAATCATTTTATCTGCAAGAGTCAAGTATGCGCCTGTCACGGTAGCCATTCATTAAGGAACCTTTTTACAAACAGAATTAAAAGTACAATTTTGTTACTGGTGCCATGAATATGAGCCCCATGCCAAATCAGAACACCATTACATGATCAGAGAAGATTGAATCGGAAATAAAAGCTTGCCAATGTCCCTAAATTTGTGAACTGTTGAGCCCAGGCCGCAGACATTAATATTCCATGTTTTGGTATTAATATTGATTTAATACCATCGATCCTTCGTCACTATGCTTGCTTAGTTAACAATTCATTTTTGGAGGACTAATATAATTTAAAGGGAACTCTGTAGGCAATGCTGGATATCCTAAGATATCTTTTTATTCAAATACTTGCTGAATATTGGTCTCTTTTAAGGCTCTAATTCCCCGCGAATCCCTTTATCTCTATTTTGTGGCTATGTTAACCTCCTCTTCTCTCCATTCATTTATCCGTAATTTTTTTCATACTTTTCCTGTTTTTCTTCTTCCAATCACCGTTTATTTGTGCTTCATACAGCAATGATTTCTTTTTATCTGAAATAGCATTTGGATACTCTTATATCTGCAGTCAACATTGATAACTATTTTTTTGCTTATTTCCAAGCGCATTCAGGCACTCAAATTAATTGATTTTTTACTAGCGTGTTTTCTTTTCACTTACATCTTAGTCTTCATTTTAAGTGATCTAGATATCTTAATCGAATCGTCTATACATCCAAAACTCGAATTCATATTGGTAGCGTTGTTTCAGGTTACTGCGAAGTAAACGGGCATACCTATCTAGTAAAAGGCGAGTACAGGCAACAAATTATTTTCCTTGTATGGCAAGCAAATGAAAAGGCTATCGTGTTGCAGCTTTTAGACTTGAAAATTGGCTTTATATGCCAGGACCCAGTGATTAGTTTGCACGTCAAAAAACGATATGAAATCAAATCAAATTCCTTCCTTGTCAATGTATAATCACAAGCCGCAAAATGTCACTGATAGAAGATATTGCTACAAGTTGATTTAGTTCCGCTATCAATCTTTTTGTGAAATGAGCAATGATGGTTTTATGGGGTATTTTAGCGCCATCGTCACCTCTTTCGCTTGGTAAAGAAATATGTACGGCAGACCAATTGGCGACAAAGCAAGTCGGTTGTTAAAAACAAAATTTAACGATGAATGGCCGGGACAGTTTAATTAACCGACCCATTTTGATGACATTATAGCAGTCTCTGACAGCGCACCGTATTATACATAGTTTTTGCACGATTTCGTTACATTAAAGCTTGCGATGATGGGTAACTCGCAAGATCTGGCTTTCCGCTTCACAACTTTCCTCAAAATTACATGAGAACAAGCAGTACCTCGGCCTCAATTTTTCCTCAGTTTTGACCCGTTTTGAGGCACTTTCTTCTTCAAAATTAGTCTTATAAAAAAAAGGATAAGAAATTCAGAAACTCTTTTCATGCTGTGATGCGTAAAACAGGACGGTTTTCAGTTGCTTTTAGTAGCTTTACCCATAATACCATCAGCAGGCAATTGAAAGCAGTTGCACTGTAACTAAAAACTGAGGGTAGGAGTTGTAATAAACCAAGGAGGCAGCTTCAATACCCGATATTCAGATAAAAAATGTTTCTGACAAAATAGGCCTATATCGTAACTTTTCTTTTTCTCATTAGCCTTTCTTATCTTTTAAATAGAATAATCGGGGAATAAGTTATTTTGCCAACCCCCTTTAAATTCTGCTTGCTGCTTGCAACTACAATCTTAAATCGCAATCATTTGTTCATCGATTTATGTCTATGGTTAAGATTGTAAATCCAAAAAAACATTACGGTTCAACGGCTTTGAGCCGGAGGAAGGGTATCCAAAGACGCTGTAGTTTCGAGGATTACTTTTCTTAACTTGAAAAGAGAGTATAAAGTGAGAAGAATTTAGCGTTATGCTGGAACTGTTCTTTTTTCTTGGCAAAGCCACAAGACCAAACTATGGATGACTTTGCTCAAATTCCATTTTTAAGAAACTTTTATTCGCAAGATACAAGGACAATTTCAAGGTCAATGAAAATGAATAAGACAAAACTTCTTCTTGAGGAATACTGAGGCCTTTTCTGAGCTCTATGTAAACTAAACAAGAAATTGTACAAAATTAAAAAATTATGTTGCAATCTAACTTACGAATGTTATGGTGATTGTCTAGTGATGACGTCTTTGCGACGATGTGGCTATCTTTAAAATTTCTAGCAAAGGTGTCAAAATTAAAATTGCATTGAACAGCAGAGACCCCAACATTGATCTTGTAGAAAATAGCGTTTTGTTAACGTTGACGTAAGGTCACGTGATCAAGGTAGGTAGGGAGTAAGAGTTTGGAGAGTCGCACGCGTTTAAGAAAAAGATTGTAGTTAAGCTTCGGCCATCGTTTTAAAATCGATATAGTTGGAAACGGGTTCTGCAACATAGGTAGAACATCCAGATTATGTTTGAGATTGTGGCCTTTCAAGCCGTTTAAACGAACATCTTGAGCATAATAATTGGAAGCCAGAGTGACTTAGGCCAGCATTTTCCCCACAGATATTTTAGGGACAGCAATATCAGTTTTTTTCCAAGCACTTAAGTATTTCTATTTGCATTCCTCTTTTTAATTCATTCTTGATGGCGAGTTATGGAAAAGCTACAGCACACTTTGTTTCTCTAAGCAGTTGAATAATCCCTCAGGGTAAAACCTCACCATAGTCGCTATTCATTTTCAAACCCTTGATAAATTTTTATATCGTCATAAAATAAAAATCACAGATGCTACCACCGTAAAAAGGCGTATGTCCACAAATGTGAAAAAAAATAATACAAATTCAAAGTATTTTCCCAACAAGACAATATGTTGAATTGTTGAATTATCAAGAAAACTATTGGCATTATTCTTTTTAAAGCTATGTTGTTCCAAAAATTTGGATATTTGAAGAAAATATAACTTTTGGGATGTTCTTACCCCCAGAGAAAGACCTTCAAATCAAAATGGTGCTCAAAGTCATGTTTAGGCATCATATGCAATTATTTTTATTTTGTAATAGTCATTTGGCCTAAGAACACCCTTACTCTGCACACGGGCAACTTTCTGCTGAAAAAGGCTTTGCTTCCGAGATGCTTTCATTTCCTCTCCCTTTCATTTCATTTCAAGAAAGGAAATAGGCAATAAGTGCCTTTAACTGCGGAATTTCACGCGAAAAATAATAAATGAACAGAGTTCTGACTTGCTCACTTACCTTGTGTCGATCAACTGGACATGGACTATCTATCTTGATTAATTGTAAATTTCAAACAAAAATAATTAAAAAGGCGCACTAACCTTCAAATGATAGCTTTCTAAGACGCAATAAAATGCCGTTGCAACAGTGTCAATATTGCCGATTCCTTTTCTTATGAATCCAAGATTCTTGCTTGCTCATTTTTTATAAATAATCTGTAAAGCTTAGTCACCAGAGAGAGTCAATGGCAACAGGGACACAATGACCAGTAAGCATATTGGATACAATGAACGTCTGATTTCTTTGCTTGTATATCATAGAAGATTCTTTTCAACGTAGAAGGGTAGTCAAAGACTTTTTAGCTTTATTCCCAAGTACTAAAAGTTTGAAGTTATCCGTCAGTTTTCCTTTACTAGACCCTTACAGGCGGTGCATAAGGATTCCAGACGAGGGATGGATGGAGGGATGGATGGGATGGAGGGATGGAGGGATGGAGGGATGGAGGGATGGAGGGATGGAGGGATGGAGGGATGGAGGGATGGAGGGATGGAGGGATGGAGGGATGGAGGGATGGAGGGATGGAGGGATGGAGGGATGGAGGGATGGAGGGATGGAGGGATGGAGGATGGCGGGATAAAGGGATGGAGGGATGGAGGGATGGAGGGATGGAGGGATGGAGGGATGGCGGGATAGAGGGATGGAGGGATGGAGGGAGGGGTATGAACTAAGGATTACATGGATGGATCTTATTTGAAAAGTTGGATTTGTAAAGTTACGCAACTGTGGATTGGTTAGTGAGGAATCATTAGCACAATAGAGTGTTCTCTTTTTTCCATTTAAAGTTGTTGTAAAAGACTAAAAACCAAGATGGATTATGATTAATTATATGATTGGATGAGATGGTAAAGACAGGAAGCCTCTTGATGATTATCCGTCTGGGTAATAAATTTATGCTAAGTCTGCAATAATTGAGTGAATACGGATGCAACGACCGTCTCTGGGTTAATATACAAGTGCTTTGTTTCACTGTATTCAGTCAACCTTTACTTGACTGTTGTTCATAGTTTGAATATAACTGGCTCAGCATAGTTTCCGGGACACATTTTTCAAGATTGAACCGTATAGTAAACTTCTGTTCAATATACATATTGTTTCATTGTGCAGTGTTTAGATCCATTTTTCAAGATATATATGAAGCTACCTCAAAAGCAACTATTGTGTGTCGAACTAATTAATACCTTTTAAGCTTTAAGAAAATTATTCAAATTTACTAAATGATAAGTTCTGAGAAGATATTAAACAAAGAGATTGCTTTGAAGGTTTTTTGCTTATCGAATGTGTTGTGTGGCTTCTAAACTCATGAAAAGAAAATTTACGAATGAATGTTCAATTTATCACCGTAAACAACCAGTCAATTACATTTGGAACTAACAAAAACCTTGTCTCAAACTGACCATTCAACTATACTTTTTGGTAATAAAGAGGATGTTACTTTGTTTTTGTAGCCCATTAAGGTAGTCTCTTCAGTTATTGCTGCTCGTAGAAGATTTGAAAAATGATACCAGAAGCACAATTGGAAATCAAAAGAACTCGCCTTTGAAATAGAACTAACGTAGTATCCCAGTTTTGTCGAAAAGTAGAATGTCAATATTCTGAAATGGATTCACGTCAATAGAAGATGGAATACTACTATCACGATGTCTTTTTTGTCGACGTACTTGCCTTCTGTTTAATCACCAAGCTGCTTTCTCAGTATTTTGCAACACTGGATGCTCCAAGTAGGCCTTGTTACAACATTGAGAAAATTCTCACGAAGGTCGCCAACCACGTAAGAGGGAAACATAAAGTTCTTGGCGTTTAATGTTGAAAAATGCTGACAGGGCAGATTATGCTGAGAATCAATCATAGTTGACTAATTGCACAAAAAGCGACAGACAATCACTTAAAACAAATTTTGGGTTTGCAGAAGCTTACATTTCAAATCATTTCAATATTTCAGACACATCAAAGCAATTGAATTTAATTGGTGTGCTGAATAAGGGAAAAGTGATTTAAAGAATCACTAATAAAGTTGAGGGGTTGTCCGGTGCTTGGACTTTTTTAGATTAAAGGTACAAATCACTTTTTGGGACAATGCTGAATTTTGGAATACATTTTTTATCCTGCTACGGGTGCAAAATAGCATTTCTCTTCTACTTTTAATTTTTTTTTCACCTGAGTACCACGCAAGAGTGCTTCATCGGTAATGGCATTAATTCTGATGCATGGAATGCCACATCACATGCTGATCCATTCATTACATATTGCTATTATCAATGTATTTCCCTGCAATCTAATGCGACTTTCAAATGCCTCTCTAATGAAAGCAGCAGGATGTTGGCCTTGTTATATGTGTTCCTTACGCATTGCATTCGACGTATGCTGCATTCAGTGCAAGTGTTCTTGGAGGTCAGGCGTCAAAGATGTCCCATGGATTAACATGGATTACGGTGCATTCAAAGTAAATGGAGAATGCAGAATTCTTAATTGCATTTGCATAGTATCAATAACGCAATGTGAAATTAAAAGGCACGGGTTCTGTGTTGGCAACATTATTGAAATACTGCACAAGGTTGGCCTTGTCAGAAAATAATTATGATCATTGCTTGCGAGCTTTGGATGGGGTCAACCCCCCAAGACAAATGATGGTGATGAAAATTTATGATGCTAATGATAATGATGATTGATTCATGATTGTAATGATTGATTGGTTGGCTGATTGATTGACTGTTATGATTGACTGATTGATCACACTGAAGAAGGATAACAATGATGATGTTAATGATATTGCTAATTATTGATTGACTGATAAGTTGTTTGATTGATTGATTACGATGATGATTGACGATGATTACACGGGTATTGCTGATTCTAAAGTATGGAAGAAATTCTGTTTAAGAAAGGAAATAGGCAATAAGTGCCTTTAACTGCGGAATTTCACGCGAAAAATAATAAATGAACAGAGTTCTGACTTGCTCACTTACCTTGTGTCGATCAACTGGACATGGACTATCTATCTTGATTAATTGTAAATTTCAAACAAAAATAATTAAAAAGGCGCACTAACCTTCAAATGATAGCTTTCTAAGACGCAATAAAATGCCGTTGCAACAGTGTCAATATTGCCGATTCCTTTTCTTATGAATCCAAGATTCTTGCTTGCTCATTTAGATTTTCAAACGTCTGCTAATTAAACTACCTGTTCTTGGCCAAATCGGACTAAATACTAAGTAAGCTTCTGCATAAACCAGGATATACTAAGATATGCATTGCATGGCATTCCTCCGTGCAATTCATTCGACTATAATCCCGTTAGTAACCCCTGCTGCATATTTGTTTGAAATATCCTTTTCCCATTGCAGAAGAAAGTCGCACAGCGAAGCTGTCTCTGAACATGCCAGCATCTAGAACCTTCTATAAACACATATTTATTCTCCACTCAGTAATGTTCATCTAACAAATACCAACTAGCGAAACTTTCTAAAACTTTTGCACCTTCCATTTTCCCCTTCTTTCATTTTCATACCCTGTCTAGCTTTGACTGTTAACAGCTTAATTTTTTATTGTTAATTTGAATTCATGGGTGGCCTAAAAATTATTGTGAAATCCACCATTTGCCATTTTCTTATACTTTTATCATCTTTCTTCAATTTGCTTAAACCTTTTTTAAGCTTCCTAGGGAATTTACAAATTTCAGAATATAGTTGAAAATTGTCCGTTAATTTGATGCAGCGGGGTCAGCCAATACAAATCTTTAAGCAAGTTCATAAACTTGAAACATCTAAAAATAAAATATTTCCAGCATAGAAAATGCTCAATGAGACATTTTGAACTTTTTCAAATAGGCCAGTCTTCGCCTAATTCTCAGGCTAGATCTCAAATTGAAACACTGCGCAAACCAGGTTGAATAATCATTTCACCAGCGACAGCAGATAGTTAAGCTATCTTTAAGAACATTGCAAGAATCTATTTATGTCTAGTCTCTATAACTTGTCCTGTGGTAAGGCATTTTAGTAGAAACCTGGCAACAAGCCTTCCTGGCTATGTCGTCACCATTGATCTTATGAGAGCCTAAAATCCTTTCATGATTTATCACCGTTTGCATTTTCGTGTCCGTAAATGAGCTTTAAACATCACATTTAAATCTCAATAGGACAGGTGTCACAAGTTGGAGAATTTCAATCAATCTTGAATTTTTTAAATGTTTTCATAAAGTGATGAAGTGAATTTTTGGGCTTCTTGCTTCGAAGGGTTTAAAATTAAGACTTTGTAAATTGGCTTTGAAAGTTTGGACATTAAAGAATGAAAAATCTTCATTTTGTAACTAGTTATCTTACAAAATGGTTTTCTTAATTCAATTTTCAAAGAACGGATATATAGCCTTAATCTTCCTTTTATGTCTTCATTTCCATCATTTCAATCCAATCTTAACTCATGGCAGCAATACAATCAGTAACAATAATTTGACTAACACAGCATTCATTTCCATTTTCGCTTTTTTAATTGAAAACGTATTTCCTCGAAATATTTCTAAGCCAGTTGCATCATGGAGAAAATGTCCGGGAGCTGAATTTTTAGATTTCATCATAACGGCCTTCTGTAACAGCATCGACAACTTTTATTAATCACATCATCTGACGTTATCAGTCTATGTCCATTCAATATGGCTGTTTGACTTGCAGTGCTTCTGTTATTTCAATCAAATTGAGCGGGTATCTAACGGTAACGGCGCTGCGTTCCTACGAGGCTTTTCAGTTTTGTTTGCGGGACATCTCAAGACAAAACGCCGCTCATGAGAGAATAACATAGGCTGCAAAAAAGACTGAATTGCCACTGTGAGAGGCAAGTCATCCATTAAATTTCTCAATCATTTTCTGAATAACATCTCTGCAACAGTGAGGTTTCCGTACGTGCAGTCGTAAAGAACTGAGGTATAGAATCTGATACAAACTGCTTGTCTTGTAGAAAAGAACTAACTCGAGTTGTTTAATGACAATACCTGTACAATTTACGCAGAAACCATTGCTTTTTCTAGAACAGTGTTTTCAACCCTTTTTTATCCACGGCACATTGTTTTAATTGAAAATATCACGGGGCACACCACTATCAGATAAAGTTAAAAAAGAAACTATGTAGCTAATATTCAAAATACAAAGACGTTCACATCAAAGTATCTTGAATAGGAATCAAATAAACACGAAAAAACTTTTCATGATAAAATAGAATATTTTATTCACTTAGTGTGAAACCTGGACCTGTTTTATTTGACCAATTTGGTGACATTAAAGAATTTTCCACGGCACATAAGACAATATCTCACTGCTCACTAGTTTGCCACGGCAAAGTTGTTGAAAAAGACCTTTCTAGAAAATTTGAATCTCTAATATAAGCAAAAATAATGTGCCAGGTGGCAGGCAAAGATTGACCCGATGCTGCTGTGAAGGAAATTCTCAACGTCAAGCCATTGTCTCAAGGTTGAATAAAGAAGTTATTTTTTATTACCGCGGTCGTTCTCAATGAGTTTGATATAAGATCAACTTGAAACTGGTACAATACATCAAAGGAGCTGCCTTTGAGACAGCTGAATGCGAATTTTTTTACCACTGAGGGTCAGGTATGGGTCATGACTGGAGCTGAAGCAATCAAGTTTCGTGTTTTGACCTCTTCTGATGCAATGCACCCTAATATTAATCTAGGAAATCCTAATTTCAAGGATTTTCTTTTAGAATTGTAATATCATTCCACCTTTGATTAAAAGTTTCATCGAAATTCATGATTTAGCTGTTTTGTTTCTTGTAACATAAAACAAGACAATGAGGTCATTACCTTGAAACTAGACCCCAGACTTTCATCTGGCAGTTGATTGGACAAAATTTTGCAAGTTGATTGGCTGATGCAGTACACGTGCTAAACTTTGATTCACGACTGCTTGAATAAAGAAAGTCCGCTGAAAAAAAGAATACCAAAGATTTTTTAGCAAATCTAGGAAAATAATCAGCAGAAAGAAGGATTAACGCTTTATCGTGGCATTGTACATCACTCCTAGAGAGTGGTAGTATTTAATCTTTAAGATTAAAAGAAGGAAACGAGAAGACTCGATCGCCTTCTTCTATTTAAATGTGGCGGCAATAAAGAGAATTCCGTTTTCGGTGTCTTTGCATGTTGAGTTGATGCTCCCTCACGCAAACCAATGTCCTTAGAATTCATATTTTCCTTCTTTCGGTACCTTATGTAACTAATAGAAATTCAACGCGTTTTCAAAATTGATTTAATGACTCAACATTCGTACACCTGGAATACAGAAAGGCTAAAGTACGAAAATTAGGTCAACATCTCTAACTTAGGTAAAGGCAGGATCGATTCCAATTGATGAGACTACACTATATTAATTGTTTAAAGAATGGTTGTTGGTATCAAACTGAAAGTAATTCGTTTAATTGAAGCTTTATACAGATTAACCTACGTTATGCAGTTTTGCACCCAAAAATTTATAATGTGCGCTAATAATAACGGGACAGTCACTAAAGATGCGTGACAATTTGCAGAGAAAATTTTTTTTGTAAATAGTTATAAGGAGAAACTATTTTTTGGCAATTAATTCTTAGATATCATCAAGACAGGTTGTAAACATCCAAAGAGTTAAGTATAAATTATACAACTTCAAACGTATGAAAGGTTTAAAATAGTCTTCTAGCAATTTTGTAATCACAACATGTTACAGTTGTGATTAAACCGTATCGTTAACAGACGTCTACAGCTGCATCGCCAACATGAAAAAGCAAAAGAGGCAACGCTGTGTAGAAGAAAACAGAACGACGTCATGCTTAATCTGCGCCGAATCGCCTTTTCGAAATCACTAGTGGTGGTCTCTTGATAAAGACTTTAATGTAACGCTCACTGGAGCTTCATTGATAAGGGAGCAAAAACAGCCTCATTTTGAATGGCAAACTCAACAAACAATTCCGCGCGATACAAAATGCCGAAAAAGGTCTCAGAAATAAATATTTACCACAATGGTGGGAGTTATATATAAGAGGGAAATCCAGAGAGAGGTAGACTTGGCAGAAAGATTACTTTGTCACCAAAAATAGAATGCGCCTTTTCCGCCAACAAACTAAAACTAGTTTTATTTAAGTGTACATTGATACTAAATCATATTTGCCAACTCATGGCTTAATCTAGTGATAGTCACAATTTAAACAAGTAGAGACGTACATATTTTCAAAGCAGATATGATCGATTGGAAGATTAATAGACTTCCCATCGGTGTGCATGTCCAATTAGCTACATTATTGCGGAAAATGATTCAGAAAAGGTAACACAGACATTCAAGCAAGTTCGTAAGCTCTTAAACCTTCACTACCATAATCAGTCCAGTGCAATTGCTTCGAGACCGCGAAGGAAATGTGAACATCACTGGTAACAAATAAGTTTTCCAAAAACAGTGTTTACATTCCATATTCAATTTTTTTAAAGTATTTCAGCAATCGTAGGCAAGGCCAGGCGTCAATCAATGCACTCGATACAAAGAAGAACTTCTTCGTATGCAAGGAGCCAAACAACAGCCAAACAACAAGCTTTCATGGTGTTCGTATCATGGCCTAATTCTCTATGTCAGAGGAAGCTTTACTAGACTTTTAGGTAAAGTTTCTTTGTTAAGGTCACTATAGGTGCCGGTATTTGTCTTGACTGTGAAATAGATGATACTCTTTTTGAGACAGCATCATTTACTTTTATAAGCATACTTAAGATATCTTCTTGTGAAACGTATTTATTGAAGACGTCGACCAGTGCATCGACAAACCAGGAGCCGGTTTCAAAATTTCGCCAGGCGGCATGTCCAGGCAACGTTGAATACGACATGAGAATGTTTGCTTGCATCGGGGCAACAACATCTTGAACAAATAACTCAGACGATTCTTGTGCCTCGTTTGGAGTTGTCTGCTTTGTTGTGCAACCAGGATCGCCATGAAGGACAACTTCATACGAATGGATCTTCTTTTTTGCAGCTTCGCTTGCATCTACAGTTACAACTTTGGAGACCCGACATGCCTGTATGAAGAATAACTTCGGCTTATTAGCAAGCTCTGGATTGTCCTCACACCTTAGAAGCGGATTAAGCAATTCTGAAAGATGTATCAACTCTCCATCTGATCCATAAATTTTACCAGAAACCCCATGGCTAAGAAGACACACTATCAAACAGTCAGTTGTAACATGATCCATGCTGGCCAGTTCCCATATTAACTTCTTCATATCTCCAACTGAGGCATTCTTAACCATTCTTGTGGTAAAGTTTAAAGAAGAAAAAAGCTCTTTTAAATTCTTTGCATCTATGTCAGAACCAATTCTATCAGAAATGTCACCCACGAATTCTTTGTTGTTTATTATCAAGCAAGTTCCACGAGGTGTGTGTGTCATAGGGTACCTATCAGTGCTTCCAGCTGTGGCTTCGATTTTCTTCCCTTGCTCGTGTTTCTTAGTTGCACTGTCCACTTCATCTGAAACAATAACAGTTTTATAAGAAAACAAGACATTTCTTTTCTTTCAGATGATATATAATGTAAAGGTGATAATGGTTCATGATTCGTTACAAAACCATTTGGCCTATTTATCATATAGTGAGGGCATCCATTGTATTCAAACTGGGATAAAATTTTGAAAGAAACAGTTTTCAGACTGAAAGCAGTGGTGTAGTAAAGGGGTAAACCAGCATAACACAGTTATGCCTCCTAAAATATTTGGGCTGCAGCGTTATACTACCTAAACAATCAAACGGTAGCGTTATGCTTCTTAAATATCAGTAGCATGCTAGATATAAGTACAAATAGCCAAATTTTTATTAGACCATGTAGCAAATTGTTTAGGCTTTCAATACTTGTCTCAACCAAGGTTCGAATGAGTATGAAAGTGATTAAAGTCACATGAAGAAATCGCAATTGCATTTTCGACATTTGCTTATGTATACTGAACATGCGTGGTCCGGAAGACCTTTGTTTCGATTGTACGCAGCACTGTAAATAGAATATTGTTTATTGGTCAAAGCAGAGAGAAATATCATAGAAGAAGTAGAGAATATGGTTACGTCATCTACTTATATTCGAAACGAAACAAACAAGAAAATTGACTGAAGAATAGCTGCAGGAAGGCGAAGATTTGGGCAATTTGTTAATTCATGAGAAAAAGTCAATGCTTTAAATTTGAAGAAAAGAATAACAGATGGAGTTATAATACTAGCAACAACATACCATGTGAAAACATGGGCACTGGCATAAACTGGCAGTGACACAGGGAAGTATAGAAAGAGCAATGTTTAAGATCACATGCCTAAGCATGTGAACAAATGAAAGTTAAGATCATAAACCAAATGGCTTGATGTTGTAGTCAGAGAATCAGAGAAATATAAGTGGTGAATGTGCAAGCCATGCAGCCAAATGGACCCAAAAAATTGACAGAGAAGATAACAATTTCAATAAAGAGAATGCGAAAGACTTAAAAAGGGACAAAAAGATTATCTGCAGAACCAAGTTGAAGTGAAATCAAGTTGAAGTGGACATGCAAATAAATCTGTCTACTAGATTATGTTGCTGTGAAGAAAACATGCTGTTCTCAAACAATTTTTTGCATGGTGAACATACAAAGATAATCAATTTTGGAAAAACCAAATGAGGATCTAAAGAGATGCATTTTTCTCTACTGATGGTCACAAGCTGTTGATGACATCATCAAATCAAAGAATTCATTGTAAGCATCATCCAGTGGTGTCAAAAAGGTATAAAACCTATCAAAGTACTAGCATTTGAGCCTAAACTTTATTGAAAACATTAAAGTAATTAAATTTTATAGTCTGTATCAACCAGCATATGCGAGAGCCAATGAGAAAAACTTTTGGCAGTTGACTTGGAAATGAAAGGAAATAGGAAAAGAGACTTCAAATTAGCATAACATTTCCTGTTCAAAAGCTTTGAAGAAGGATTCACAAGTTAATAACCATAAAATACACTTTCCGACGATATAAAATTTTATTTTTACAGAGTTTTTCCAGATTGACCATCTGATCAAGGCCAAGATACCTCTTTGTTGACATCATCACAGCATCTGATACATAAAATCAAATTTGTGCAGGTTATTTACCTGTTAAATATAATTTTAAAACCCAGAGATTATTTAGAAAGGGCACCATCTCAATTTGATTCAAGACAACATTTAGAAGAAAAGCTTCTTGTATGTATAAGAACATTTGCAACTTATAATAGTAATGTGGGCAGATCTGTTTCAAAATGTGTTCCTTTTCACTTATAACCATTCTAGACAAACCAAGGCAGTTACTCCTGTTCACTTTGCTTCTTTTCAAAATGTGTATAATTTTTTGGTATTTTATCTCAGTGAAATAGGTATAAAATGTTCTCACATATAAATCAGAGAAAAGGGAACTTCTTATATCTCTCAGATGAACTAGGGTACACCACTGAATAAGAGTGGACACACTGGGAATACACCAAAAGCGTTTTTCTGTCATAAAAAATTCAGAACAACAGTTGAAATGAGGGGTTAGAAAATGTATTTATCTGGTCATTGGTGGTTTGATGTAAAGAACAGGATGGTTCTAAGTTGCACTTGCACTGCACTCGCTGGTTCTAAGCTGTTATCTGAAGATGGCAATAAGCATGAAACTTGAAGTTGGAACTTAAAGCAGTCCCGTTTCGGTCCCTAAAGTGCCTTACAAAATAACTAATGAATGGTATTTCCTAGTTCCTATTCTCAGGGTTGTTGTTAATGGTTATATCATTTCTCTTATATCTAAATACTTGGTCTGTTTATAACTTTAAGAAATAATTTTCTAAAAGCAAAATACAATACTCTTGCCCTAATGGTAGCTTAGAATGCTGCTAATGATTGTAATACCTGCTATGTTCTGCTGACACAGATCATTTTCTTAAAGATAATTTTCTTGATAAATATATGGCTGGCAATAATGCATAAAGTTTCATCCTTAAGCATGAAATTCCTATTTCCATTTAACCATTCGTTCTTAGAAATAACACCTGTTCTAAAACTCTGCCTTAACACATCCTGCTTGTGTTTGTTATGACAAAAGTACCTATGGCTCAAGGGTAAAAAACCAAGAAGTGCCCAAGCTTAACAAATATACAGGGAATGACGATAATGGAAAGAATATTCAGTATCAGGTGTCAAGGGCCACCTTGGCAAGCCAGAACATGCATTCACAAGAAAGTCTGTATTACAGCTATAGGATATTACATCTACATATTACATCGTATGTAGTCTGAAGAAGCAAAAATGTGTGTGGAAACAAGTCTAAAGCGTTTTGAACAAGAGATGTTTGCATCTTTGTCAAAATGAATTGAGCAAGAGATGTTGAAGAGGAAGTTAAGAGCAATGTTATAACTTGTTTTGTTTAATTTGTTTTGTTTTGCTTTCTAATGCTTATCACAATTTGGGCAAAGAGATGAGCAATTTGGGCAAGGAGATTCAGGCCATAATCTAAATATCCTACGTTTGAATCCAACTTGGGATCACTTTCCTCAATATAGAAAGTATGTTACATGCAGGTGTGTGATGTTATTTATTGCCTTCTTGTTACCACCCAAGGAAGTACGTGTACATCTAAAAATGTTATTGTGCTTTCTTTACCAGCTAAGCATAATTACACTTGCCACAAAGAGGAATGATTACAGCTGATATCACAGTGATAAAAGTCTGCAAGGCACACCCTCTTGCAAAAATTTAAGGTACTAACACTAACAGAGCTCTACGACTTGGTGATGATTTAACGACAATAGTATCGGATTCATACCACTTCCCATGTGACTGTCATCAAGAATTCCAACTAAATGTCTGGTCCCTACATTTTGCTGTAAAATTTTTACAAATTCGGCGAACGCTTTCGGCCCTTTTCTTGGAATTGTATCGAGGAAAAGTTCCGCCCTTGACCGTCTGGTCTTCTCAGCTTTAATCAAATCTACATCATTTTCAGTCAAAATTCTCTCTTGGAACAAGTAGCCGACGATTTCATTTGGTTCTAAGTCCTTTACAAGGTCAACACGCCTTTTCATTAGCAACTTTCGATGAGCTTTCAACATATTTGGTTTTCTGCTTGTTACTGGACTTCCGCACAAGCTAAAAATGTTGAACAATAACAAAGGATCATGTTCGTTTTGCCTCTGAAACTGAAAAATCTTGTTACTCCCAAAGGAGGCTAGCCGCTAGATTCGAGAATGTCGAAATGGTTGAAATGGTTCACTGATCAGTCCCAAATCTCCCTAGCAATAAGGGATGTCATATTTCTCAGAAATAACACAAAACCTGAAAGTGCTTCCCCTCGGCAGACCGCTTGAAAATCGAAAGGGAAGGTGTTTTTCATAGAGAATCTCGACTGCTAAAAATAACTTTCTTATTAGTGGAGAAAATCGTCTGCTTTTCGCTTTTGCCCAGGGTGGCTCAGACCCCTTCTACATTCTTCCAAAGGGCGCTCAAGCCCCCCCCCCTCAAGCCAACGACATAGCTAGCGATAGATACAACTGAATAAGGATACGGAAACTTTCTTTTTTAAAATGAGAAATGTTGGGTTTTAGTGCACAGAGTGGTTTAGAACCTAGATTACTCCCAATTATAAACTGGTGGGGGGGGGGGAGGACGAATTGAAAAATTGTTATACAACCACCTCAGCCACTTTTGCGACGGAATTTCTGCTGATGCTGCTTTACCTTTGAACCCAAGTCTCAATAATATAGGCTACAATAATGTGCAGTCGAGAAATAGCGGTGGTTTCGATCAAGATATCTGGAGTTGGGGGTATTTTCGATCAAAAAGAGGCTTTGTGACGAAAAATGGAAGATGAGCCATGGAAGAAGATTCTATTCCTAAGGCTCCCTTTGTAGCTAATTTTGAGTAAAATAGTTGTTGACTGAATCTTGCTTCAGAACTTCAGTGCCAGACTGTGCCTCCTCATCAGTTAGCGACTAATGTTTAGGGCGTAAGTCTCATTTCTTCGCCTCTACTTTCTCAGGTAAGACAAATTTAGTTCCTCTGTGACTGAAATAAATTGCAATCAATGATTAACTTTGAAGATGGACAAAGAATGCAAATTCTTTGCAAGTTGAATTAGTGGCAGAAAACCTAGATTTATTATTGCTAGTTAGCTTCTGTTTACTTTTAAACTTTTATGTTGTTAAATGAAATTAATCAGTGAGACTCTTGCTCTCTCATTATGCAGCTTGTCTCTACACAAAGAATCATGAAGAAACATGTAAGGTAACGAAATTTTTTTATTATGGAAATGTCCCTTTAAATTTGTTTTTCTGCTTTGTTCTTTAAGATAAGAGCGTCATCGTTTTTACAGGATGCTTAAATCTTCTTACTCAGCTGTTTTCACATGGGAATAACCTCCTTATGAAAGATGACTTTTAACCTTTGACGAAGCCATTGTGTTGTTGCTGCAAGGCATCGGGTACAAAAAGAGCTTTTTGGCTTTCAGATCAACATTACATTTTGAAAATGACAGACAAGAAGTCACTGAAACCAAAAAAGCAAAGATGGTATCTTGGTGGCTTTGCTGGCTCAGGTGCTGTGCTTTTCACGCATCCGTTAGACTTACTCAAGGTGAGTGAAGAGAAAGGATTTCGACCATACAGATTGCTGTGGCTTCAGAGCCAAAACAGTGATTTAGATTATTTTGTAAACTTAAAGTTGAAGGATAAAGCACTTAAAAAAGTATATTTCAAAAGTTTTAAACGATATCTTTTCAAAGGCTGAATTTATATTTCCTAAGCTTTTCATCAAAAGGAAAGACGAATTTTTGCGTGGCCCACGAGAATGGGGCGGCAGGGGGTTACCTGTTTTATATTTTGCACACCAATGGAGATCCGACCATGCCCCTAAACACATAGA